>PJEM01019442.1:0-15938 GCA_004023845.1 Helogale parvula
AATAAATAAATAAATAAATAAATAAAAACTTGGAAGAAAAAATAAATTAAATCAGGGACCATGTTGGACGTTTGTGTCCTCTGTTCCTGGCACAAAGTAGGCATTCAATTAGTTGTTGCTTTTTGTTTCTCTTCTAGGTGGTGAAAACCATTGGCCTGAGGGAAGTTTGGTTCTTTGGTCTGCAATATCAGGACACTAAAAGTTTCTCTACTTGGCTGAAACTCAATAAGAAGGTAACTGCTTACCCCATTGTTGGGTTTACAATTCATTTATCCATCATGTGTTATTCATGGGCTAACATGTGCTAGCTGGCAAATCCTGGGCTTTGTTTTTCATGGAGTGATCCATTGACCACTAGATCAGAGTAAAGGCATAGGACTCAGCCAAGTCAGAGCTCTTGCTCTGTCTCCACGTTTAACTTTAAAAGTGAGAATGGCCAGTGTCCAAGGAGGAAGAGACCCTTACTTTTTCCTAGGAGCTCTGTCTTAACGTTTGACTTGTTTTAGACCATAACTATTAATGGCTTTTCAAGAGGGGATTAGCATCCTATTTTTTTTTCTTGCCAAACTCAAAGGCTTTAGGAGGATTGTTTAGAAGAGAGTCACTGACTCTTGAACTGTAACGAATCTTGAGGGCCTCCTAATCTTATCTTGTCCCTTCTCCACCTGTCGACTGATACCTATCCTCCATACAGATGCTTCTCTCTTTCTTGATTTTCTATTTTTCCTCCATAGGCATCTACATGTATATTTATTAGCATATATCTTTTTTCTCCACGTTATTTAAATTACAGTGCAATATTATTTTCAGGTGAAGATTCAGTGCTTCATTATTTACATATAACACCTGATGTTCATCACAAATACCCTCCTTAATACGCTTCACCTATTTAACCCATTCTTTTTTCATTTTCTATCTCAGTCGAACTCCAAATGAAATGATTTGAGTATATGACCATTCAAGCTTGTTACCTCCAGGCAGTATCTCTACAGGAACATGGCAGTCCTCCATCTCAGTATCCTCAAGCTTTCTAAATTTTCCTTGGAGATTTCCAATGTCCTGTGGCTTGTGTTTCTGATTGTGTCTAAGAAATAGGTGTCCCACCTTCTGCTGGCAAAGTCTTCTTTTACCAAAGAGTGGAGACTTTTTCTGGGCAAATGTGGAGTTTTCAAGAGCCAATTTCAGGTTTTAAAAAGCATTCTACCTGTCACCATATGTTTGCCATAGGTCTAACAGGAGAAACCTAACAGAGGATCATAGGGAAGGGAAGGGGGAAGAGAGTTGGGGAGAGCGAGGGACACAAATCATGAAAGACTATTGAATACTGAAAACAAACTGAGGACTGAAGGGGGAGGGGGAGGGGGAGGGGGGGAATGGTCATGGAGGGGGGCACTTGTAGGGAGAAGCACTGGGTGTCATATGGAAACCAATTTGACAATAAACTATTATAAAAAAATCCATATAATGGAAAAAAATCTGAAAATTATAGAGATCTGATAAGATACTTTTTTTTTTTATAACTTGCTAACTTATGATGTTGGAGGATACTTAAAAGAGGAGCTTTCTTAAGCCTAACCTCAAAATTTGGGGGAAGTTGGATATATTGTCATATGGTGGGAGCATGAAGGCTTATGAACATTAGTGGGTCATCGGTCATTTCAGTAACGAAGCTGCAAAAGGAAGCAATTACAGACATGGGATTAGGTCCCCAAGTGAAACCAATGTATCTCTTTTCTGAATTACCAGAACAGTTGACACCTGGCTCTTTGGTATTACCCAAATTGATGACGTTTCAGTGTCTCCCTACAGCCAAAATCTATTTTTTTGAGAGCCCATAATCTCTTATTATTCCCAGGTGACTGCGCAGGATGTGCGAAAGGAAAGCCCCCTGGTCTTCAAGTTCCGGGCCAAGTTTTACCCTGAGGATGTATCTGAAGAATTGATCCAGGACATCACCCAACGCCTGTTCTTCCTGCAAGTTAAGGAGGGCATTCTCAATGATGATATTTACTGCCCACCCGAGACTGCTGTACTGCTGGCCTCCTATGCTGTCCAGTCTAAATATGGTGACTTCAATAAGGAAGTCCACAAGTCTGGCTACTTGGCGGGAGACAAATTGCTGCCGCAGAGGTAAAAGCCTTTGGCTGGATGGGGGCTGCAGTCCATGGCTGACCAATCTCTATTACACAGGGGCTACCAGATCTGTTCCTTTCCACTAGGGTCTGTCTGAGGACTATCTTATGCTGCTCAGAGAGACATATTTGCATATGGCACCATACCCTATTTTCTCTCTGACTCTCAAAATAAAAAGCTTTTTTACTCCCTCTCTGTTTGCCTGATTACAGAACTTTTTTTACTCTGGAAACAGGTTCTTATATAGATTACCATAGATGGATTGACATCTCGTATCCTGGTTCCATTTTCTCAATCCTTTTCATTGATTTAGAGTTCTTCTATCAGAGATTCACAGGGGAGAGAGAGAAATACCCAAGCCAGGGATGTGGGGGAGCTCCAACAGTCTTTTAATATTGACAGCCAGTGTACAGAGCTTTCAGCTTTTATAAACTGCAAAGATGAATGCTCTCAAACACTCATTATTTTTGTTTTAGCATTACAACCTAACATAAAATGAATAAGGCAGGCATTATCCTTATTTCCTGGCTCTGGAAATAGAGCAGGGGTGCTCATTCTGACTTCCCAGATCTCCCACAGCTCATTCGAAGCAGAACCAGACCTGTAACCCTAGTCTTTTGAACTTTAAACCAGTTTTTTTCCCTTCTGGATCCAGTGGCCATTTTCATAAGCTTTTTGATGGAAGGGAAAGTTCTTGATTCTGGGATCCTCAGTCCCATTGGAGCTATGGCATATGCACAACTTACCTGAAAATATTAGGGATGGTGGTTGTTCCCTGGAACTCTACCTGAGTCACTGCTTTGATGTCTAATATGGCATATTTAAAACAAGTCTTGGGGCACCTGGGTGGCTCAGTTGGTTAAGCGTCTGACTTCAGCTCAGGTTATGATCTCGCAGTTTGTTGGTTCTTTCCCTGCGTGGGGCTCTGTGCTGACAGCTCAGAGCTCAGAGCCTGCTTCAGATTCTGTGTTTCTCTCTCTCTCTCTCTCTCTCTCTCTCTGTGTGTGTGTGTGTGTGTGTGTGTGTGTGTGTGTGTGTCTGTGTCTCTCTAAGATAAATAAATGTGAAAAAATTAAAACAAGTCTTATTTATGATGTAGATCGGGGAGGTTGAGCCTGTTAGTTTCTTCCAAAGCCATTTGGGCTCAGTTCTCTGATTACAAGGCTCCTCATCCTTGAGGAATTTTCTCATAAACACAAACTATTGGTCCCACAGAGATATAAGAGAGAGTATCCTGACTCTTAGCCTCTCAAGCCAGTGCAGACTCTTGATACATTACTGCCCTGCTTGGAGACCACAACATAATAGTTGTGTGTGTGTGTGTGTGTGTGTGTGTGTGTGTGTGTGTGTGACAGAGAGATACAGAAAGAGAGACAGAGACAGAGAGAGGGATAGAGAGGGACAGAGAGAGACAGAGGGGGATAGAGAAAAAGGATCTTAAGCAGGCTCCATGCCCAGCATGGAGGTTGACATAGGGCTTAATCTCACAATGTGAGTTTATGACCTGAGCTGAAATCAAGACTTGGACACTTAACCAACTGGGCCCCCCAGGTACCCTCTTAGTGTTGGATTTTTTGGTTAAAACTACAAAGGAATGTGTTTCCATTGTCTTTTATTTCCACCCATTATTGTAACCCCCCTACATCTCAGGCAATTCCCTATGTCTAATTAATATCTCCTGCTGTAATTTCAATCTACTTCCAGTATGACTTCTGTGGGCTGACTTCCATATTTCTTTGCATCAACCCCTCAGAGAGCTAAGTGGGCTTCCTTTTACTCTTGCATTTAGATTTTGTGCTTGAAAATACTATCTGTTGTGTTTCCAGGGTCCTGGAGCAGCATAAACTCAACAAGGACCAGTGGGAGGAGCGGATCCAGGTGTGGCATGAGGAGCACCGAGGCATGCTCAGGTAAGCCTGCCCTAAAAACTATGGGTTATACTGCTTTTTGTAATGGAGAATGAGAGTATGTTCTGGGGGAAAAAGAGGCAAAAGACTAGGGGCACTGGAGGATGTTGGAGAGAAAGGGACAGGAATGCAATTTATAGGGGAATGTAGAGATAGAAGGCAAATCAGGATCATTTTTGTGAATGATGGCAACTGTTAGCCCAAACAGTTTTGACCATAAAGAAATGGAAGGTATCTCAGTATTCCTTGAGAGCTTCTGGGGTACCAGGGACTTCTTGCCAACAAAGAAATGGGGAAGAAGCTCTCTAAACATGGTAAATCATTTGGGTATTGTCTAGTTCAGGAACAAATCTTATCATTTTGCCATCACCACACCATCTGGGCCCTGCTAAGAACATTCTTGTCAGAAATGCAAAACAGGGAGGCTGTCTTCCTGGGTCTGATTCACAGGCTTCCCTCTGTAACACCCCCATATCTGTTATTTAGAGAGGATGCTGTCCTAGAGTATCTGAAGATTGCCCAGGACCTGGAGATGTATGGTGTGAACTACTTCAGCATCAAGAACAAGAAAGGCTCAGAGCTGTGGCTGGGGGTGGATGCCCTAGGTCTCAACATCTATGAGCAGAATGACAGGTATAGCTCAGAGGTCTCTTAGTTTATTTGGGCCACTCTGACACCCAGGACTCACAATGAAGTAGGACTGTATCTCCTGGGTCTCACCTGGGTCCCACCTTTTTCTACCTAATTTAGATCAGCCCAAATGTTTGCACAACCTCCCAGGCCTCTAGATCTTGAGTTGACTAGACTTGCACTGTCCTCTATAGTAGTCACTGGCCACACGTGGCTATTAAGCACTTGAAATGTGGCTACTCTTTAATTGAGATATGCTATAAGTATAAACTATATACCAGACTTTGAAGACTTAGTGTGAAAAACAATGTAGAATGTATCATTAATATTTTTAATACTAATCTACATGTTCAAATGATAGTGTTTTGGATATACTGGGTTAAATGAACTGTTATTATAGTTAATCCACCTATTTCTTTTTACTTGTTTTCAAATGGCTATTAGAAAATTTAAAATTACATGTGTGGTTCTCATATTTCCGTTGGGCAGCACTAGTCTAGAACCTACTTTGTGAGGATTTATAATTAATCCCTTTCTCATATGACTATTAAATGCCTTTTGACCTATAATCCCTCTTGATACAAACATATCTTTTGCTTATTTTTCCCCTTGGTCTGCCCTTGGTGAGAATGGATAGAATAAATCATTGTTCCATGTAATTTCTGAATATTAGAGCTTATTGTTTACATTCTCCCCAGCTGTTACAACTTCAAGAGAAAGAGTCCCAATAAAATAGGGCTGGAGATTCTTGTGAGACATTTTTATAAGGTCCATGTCTCAACAAAAAATAAAAAAAAAACCCAAACCTCAAAGATTGGGACAAGGAAAAATATGTTGGTTGTGGTATCAGGAGATCTTTTGTACAGCCTCAGTACTGGCATCTGACCGGGTGGCATAGAATAACACTGGATCTACCTCCTTAAGGAAGAAGTTGGAGGTGTGGAGGGCAAACCACCAACCCTCTATGTCTTTCTTGTCTTTCCCTTGTCCTGATATTCTTGTTCTCTACAGATTGACTCCTAAGATAGGCTTTCCTTGGAGTGAAATCAGAAACATTTCTTTCAATGATAAGAAATTTGTCATCAAGCCCATTGACAAAAAAGCCCCGGTAAGTGATTCCTCCTACTGGCCAAGAAAGGTACTTGCCAAGACCTGGATAATGCTAGGAGCAATATCATTGTATCTTGCTCTCATTTTCCTGACTTTTGTTTTTGGAGGGGGGGGGGTGGGAAAAGGAGGCACAAAAGGAGATTGGCACCAGAAGGGTATATTGATGCCAAGACATGGCTAAGAGGCATCCTGTAGCTGGTGCCACCTTGCTACCTATGTCTCAGGAGAAACATGGATGAGGGAGAGCCATAGGTAGTCTAAATGCTGCCTTGTAGCCACTGTCTTCTGTTGCCCTAATGCTCTAGGGGTGGAAACAGTGTATCTAATTTTTTAAAGCATATAGGCTCCAGAAAATGAAACTGTTGTGTACTTGATTTATTTTTAATTGTAAAGAAAGAACAGAATCAAAAGTGCAGAACCAAAGATGATCCTCCAACTTGTTTTTTGTTATAACTTTGCTGCTGTCCTCTCAAGACTTATCTCCAGAGCAACCCAAGAACAAGAAAAGGCTTTGGGTCCATTCATTCATTTAATATTCTCACTATACTTTTCACGCATTCAGTTTCCTGTGGCTGATAAGACTGGAAAGATGCTGATTCGGAGTAGGATAGAAAAAAAAAAGAGTCTCCTCTTTAGGTGTACCTCATGTCCAAGAAAGGTCAATGGCCATGACGAGCCAGACCATTCTCATGAGGCCTCAACCATTCTTCTCCAGCCCTGAGGTCTCTGAACTTCTGCTGCTAGAAACTTTATATATGTTATCTCGTTTAACCTTCAACAGCATTGTCAGTTAGGTAGTAGCGTACCAATTTTATATAACTGATGAAATTGAGGTTCAGAGAGATGGAGTGATTTTCCCAAGATAACACAGCTAAAAATGGTAAATCTGGGATTTATACCTAGGTTATTTGACCTCTAGAGCCTGTGCTCCTTCCACTGCACACTAAGATATATGAGACAGTAGTAGTTTGGGTTCAGTGGCAGAGTACCTAGTAGTTATTAATCCGTTATCTGATAACCTTGGTCCAGTGGTATATGTAATAACAAACTCAGACTCACATGATTTGTGTGTGGGGGGGTGGTATTTTAATTAAAACTGCTACTGTATACAACTTTCATAAGAAAAAGGTAAATAACAAAGCCAGCTGAGATTAAGGGCTTATTGTAAAACAGGACAGCCAGGGCAGTCAGTGTTCAGGAGATTTATGTATTCATGTATGTATTTACAACTTGCCTTATTCCAAAAATGATTTAAGGTGCTATGTCTGGAATATGCTTTTGGGAGATTACAAACACAGTCCAGCCACCCATACTGTATTCACCAGTGTATTGTGCAGGGATTTCTGGGCCTCTAAGAGAGGCCCTTGAGATTCAGCAGGATCCCTGATTAGCAGATATAGTCAGTTCCTATCTTTCAATTAGATTGAGGATATTTTAGGATGCTTTCAAAAGCAAAAGTTTAAAGAAATTGTAGTTTTGGTGGTTTTAAGAGTCAAAAAATTTGGTTTCTAGTCCTGGGTCTACTGCTAACTTGCTATGTTACCCTGGGCAAGTCACTTTGCCATTCTGATAATTAATTTTCCTATTTGTAACATGAGAAAATTGGGCTAAATAATCCTTCCTATGCTTTTGGACTTAGGTTTTCAAAAGGCAAAAGCTTACCTTCATTTGTCCCTTCAAACTCATTTTGATTATTGGTTTCTCATCAGGACTTTGTCTTCTATGCTCCCCGGCTGCGGATTAACAAGCGTATCTTGGCCCTGTGCATGGGGAACCATGAACTATACATGCGCCGCCGCAAGCCTGACACCATTGAGGTGCAGCAGATGAAGGCACAGGCCCGGGAGGAGAAGCACCAGAAACAGATGGAACGGTAGGTTCTGTGGAACTGGAGTGAAGGCTGGGTTAAAGAAATTTCTCAAAGATGTCAAATTTTATATAAAACAAAGATATGAAGCCATCCTGGTATGGGGAGAGAGAGGGAGCTGTACAGGGATGACACTTCCTCCTTTAAGTCTCACACATCCCTTTCTCCAGGAAGCAGGCATTAGAAGTCTAGGAATTGAGAGACTCATAGAGGATCCAAGGCCAGAGAGACTTGGGGTCTTTCCATGTAATCTTGATATCCTATTCCATCCTTTCTCTTTTCTTAGTGCTCTGCTGGAAAATGAGAAGAAGAAGCGTGAAATGGCAGAAAAGGAGAAGGAGAAGATTGAACGGGAAAAGGAGGAACTGATGGAGAGACTGAAGCAAATAGAGGAACAGACTAAGAAGGCTCAACATGGTGAGGCTTAGAGTCATTTTTGAGACTGGGTTTTCCTAGAGCCTGACTCTATGAACTGGAGACCCTTCTGCCTGAGCTGCAGGCTCCAGGTATATAATCCATATAGCTACCGATAGATGAAAGATGAGGCAAGGGGAAGAGTGCCTAGAACTTTATACCAGATGTGCTCTGGTATAAAGCATTTCCAGGAAGGAAACTAGGTATTCCTTCATCTCTGCACTCTTTACCACTTTTCTCCCTTCTTCTGTTTTCAGAACTGGAAGAACAGACCAACAGGGCTCTGGAGCTTGAGCAGGAGCGGAAGCGTGCCCAGAGCGAGGCTGAAAAACTGGCCAAAGAGCGTCAAGAAGCTGAAGAGGCCAAAGAGGCCCTGTTGCAGGCCTCCCGGGATCAGAAGACGACCCAGGAACAACTGGTAAAGCTACAAAATGGGCTAGGATTGTGGTACCTGAATTTTCTTCCCTGTCTGCCTACCTATTCCAGTTACTCCTGCCTGCAGGGCTGGCTTCTTCCAGCAGGGTGTCAGTCTATGGGCCCCCAGCACATAGCATATTCAGAAGCAAGCTACAAAGTCATTCGTTTGGCCCAAAAAGCTTTGCAAACTGTCTTCCCTAACCCTTACTTTTATTCTACTTTCTTAGCCCTTGGGGATCTGAGCTGATGACCTGACAAAGGAAAGGGAGGGAGGGAAGAAGGAAAGGGATTTGCACTTAATTGACTGTGTGTTACAAGCTATGCTAGCAACTTTTCCTTTCCTCTTACTTTCTTATTTCCTCTCCCAATAATCCTATGAAATTAACCCATATGGGATACTATGCTCAGATAAGGAAATTAGGGCTCAGGGAGTTTAAGAGAATTGTCAAAGTTCACACAATGTCACTGAATAAGGATGAGAACCCATTTTTGCATCTCTTTGAAGGGTTTGCCTTCTAAAATCATATGTAAAACTATGTGTCTATGCATTTTGGGTGGAGGAGGGTTGGCATCCTTACTTTTATCATATTTCAAGGGTTCTGTAACTCAGAAATTAAGAACCTGTGGCCCAAATTCCTTGATATATGCTCTTCCCCTCTACTGTTTGGAGTGAGAGCATAGGAACTAAGATCTAATTGGCAGAGGGAAGCTTCCTGTAGGAGATTTGTCCAAGATATGAGGGTGTGCATAAGCTTTTTCCCTTGTTCAAATCATCTTGTGACACTACAGGGTCCTTTATGTACTTGTCCTGGGAGGAGTATTAGTGGAAACCCTATGAATTCTAGGAAAACAGGAAAGGATCTGCTACTTTAGGCAGTGACACAACGATCTCCAAAGTTTTATGGAGGCCCTAACTATACAGTGGACAGTAGTGTATGTAAGAGAGATAGAGAGGGAGAGGGAGAGAGGGAAGGAGGGAGAGAGAAAGTAAAGAAAGAGAGATAGATGAGGAAGAGAGAAATGACATGTTTGTCTTCAGGAGGCCTATAGTCTAGGTGGGGATCTCTGACTTATATGGAAATGATTTGGAGTTAATAAGAATAGTGTATTTGAGAATAGGAGTAGTCCTCCAGGCTTCCTGGAGGAGGTGTGGTAGAAAGAGCTTCCAGAAAAGCAAGTAAATGGAGAAGCAGGTTCTTTATTGGTTCTCCAGGGGAACTGGTATTGAAGATACCTGGGGTCGGTGCCCGTCTCTCCACACCCTCGCCAGCATCTATAGTCTCTTGATTTGTTCATTTTAGCCACTCTGACTGGTGTGAGGTGGTATCTCAGTGTGGTTTTGATTTGTGTTTCCCTGATGATGAGTGATGTTGAGCATCGTTTCATGTGCCTGTAGGCCATCTGGATGTCCTCTTTGGAGAAGTGTCTGTTCACTGTTGGTGGGAATGTAAACTGGTGCAGCTGCTCTGGAAAACAGTGTGGAGGTTCCTCAAAAAACTATCCATAGAACTCCCTTATGACCCAGCAATAGCCCTGCTAGGGATTTACCCAAGGGATACAGAAGAGCTGATGCATAGGAGCACATGTACCCCAATGTTCATAGCAGCACTGTCAACAATAGCCAAATCATGGAAAGAACCTAAATGTCCATCACCTGGTGAATGGATAAAGAAGATGTGGTATATATACACGATGGAGTACTACATGGCAATGAGAAAGAATGAAATATGGCCATTTGTAGGAAAGTGGATGGACCTTGAGGGTGTCATGCTAAGCAAAATAAGTCAGGCAGAGAAGGACAGATACCATATGTTCGCCCTCATAGGTCTAACAGGAAATTTTCAGAATGATCTAGCTTCAAGAAAAGCAGGCAGTTAGTAGTGCTTAAGAAAAATTGATTCAGTATCTAATGGATAGTTGATACCTGTCACAACACAGCATTTTATATACTGTTAAGTGAAACTACAATACAATCTAAGTTTATTTTGGGAGTGTTTGCTGTATCATTGGATTTAATGAAATGTTTAGAGGTGCAGTAGGCATGGCTTTGTGTATATAGTGAAAGAAAATGCAAAATGCTTATTGATTTATGATGTGGTTTCATCTTAGCTTGGGCAAACCATGCAGTATTTAATACATAGTAGCAAAATATTTACTATTGAAGCTTGAAAAGATGTGAGTTCTTTGTGTGCAATCTTTCATTTATGCATGTGAGAGGGTTGTCTTTTTTTTAATATTTTTACATTGTAGTACTTGTTTTGCTTGTTGGTGGTGTTTGCTTATTTAATACATTCCGTCAAGGACAGAAATTACATGTTGTTTTTTTGTTTTGTTTTGTTTTGTTTGTTTTTTTTCCCCTAGGAAGTGTGTCTTGGGTTTTTCCCTTATTATTTTCATTACTTTTTTTTTCATCTTTTTTTTGCTGTTGGGGGTGGTTATGTTTAAATCAAGTTGCTTTTACAACACCAAAGACTTAATCATCCATTTCCTATATAAAAGGTAGCTACTTTTTTGTATGGACCTCAAGTATATTGTAGTATAGAGGTGGAATTTAAGGAAAGGTATTAAGCAGGCTGTGTTTTAGATTATGGGCAAGTAATAAATTGTATCATGTATCTTGAATGTATCATAGATAAGCTGCTATATAACGATTGCCACTTCAGATAGCTGTGAAATTAGGTGATTAACTAGTTGTTACATAACCTTCTAATTTCTGTATAAGTCTAATTACATGAAAGAGAAGTTGGGGTTTTGATTTTTTACTTTGCTTTTCTGTTTGGAGTGTAATTGTAACTACTGTAGTGTAAATGATGGAAAATAATTGCATATGTTAAAAAAATAAATAAGTAAACAAAAAAAAGTAACAAGAAAAAAAAAAGATATCTGGGGTCTGAGGACTAGAAAGCTTAGCTCTCACAACCTTCCAATTTATCTATAGGCCTTGGAAATGGCAGAGTTGACAGCTCGAATCTCCCAGCTGGAGATGGCCCGACAGAAGAAGGAAAGTGAGGCTGTGGAATGGCAGCAGAAGGTGAGACACAGTGCCCAGAGCAAAACATTATGGAAAATAGTACTATATACATAAATTTCAGTTCCTTAGATTCCTCAGATTTGGGCTCCTTATCCCTTTTATCTCTCATTGACAGCAGGCATCATGGGAGAAAAAGCTTGAGGCTTTCTTAAATACTTCCTAGAATTCTCTAATACACCCGGGACATTAGTAAATTGCTCTTATTATACAGCTGCAGAAACTAAAGACAGACAAAGTGACTTGGCCTACCTGGTGCCTGCCTCCTGCTGGGCTATTCTATGCACATGTAGGATGCCACAAATTATCCTGGTCTGACAGCTTGTCCTTCTTTCCCTCTGTTACTGGACAGGCTCAGATGGCACAAGAAGATTTGGAGAAGACCCGTGCTGAGCTGAAGTCTGCTATGAGTACACCTCATGTAGCAGAGCCTGCTGAGAATGAACAAGATGAGCAGGATGAGAATGGGGCAGAGGCCAGTGCTGACCTGCGGGCTGATGCTATGGCCAAGGACCGCAGTGAGGAGGAACGTACCACGGAGGCAGAGAAGAATGAGCGTGTTCAGAAGCACCTGAAGGTATCCAGGCAGGACCAAAGGGTTAAAGATACCGTGTGCATTCCCTAGGTCATCATGTGGGTTAGGTAGAGGAGCCTATCTCAGTGGAGTATGAGAGGCTGAGCCTTTCTCAAATGAGAGATTTAAGAGTAGGTACCCATCACTTACTCATCAGACCTTGGCCCCCTCTTCCTTTTTTTTTTCTTTTTGCCCCATACTCTATTTACCTCTTGAATTCGGAAAATACCTTGACCTAATTTCTACCATTGTTCTACTCTTAGAGAATATCTGCCATCTATTGATTGGTCCCCTAAGTTTGGGGGGACCTATTTTATTTTTGCTCCACTGCAGTCCCAACAGGGCTGAAAATGGCCCTCAAAAAATGTGTGTGTTAATGTATAGAAAGAGATGGGTGAAGGGGTGTGTGTTTGTGTGGGGAGGAGTTGCAGGGGGAGAGAGAGAGAATCTGGCTAAATAAGGGAAAGTAAAGTTAGAGTGAGCCATTAACCCGTCATCACCTTATACCCTCACAGGCCCTTACTTCAGAACTGGCCAATGCCCGTGATGAGTCCAAGAAGACTGCAAATGACATGATACATGCTGAGAACATGCGACTTGGCAGAGATAAATACAAGACCTTGCGTCAGATCCGACAGGGCAATACCAAGCAGCGCATTGATGAATTTGAGTCCATGTAATGGTCACCCTATGTGTAGGAACCCCTCCTTCCTTCTTCCTTGTCCCCATACTCCTATACTCTTGCCTAACTCAGACTGTGCTGAAGCCACTAACTAGAGCAGCCCAAGAGTCATGCCAAGCATTCAGTGCATACATGGAACCAAACCTAACCCCTCAGCTCCCACTCACTTCCTTGGGCAAATAAATAGCCCGCTGTGGTGCCAATTGGACCCTCTTTTCCCTCTGTCCCATTTAATCTAGCTTACAGGAAGAGACCACTTCCCTAGCTCAGAGGCAGTTCCCACTTGATTTGGGAAATACCCCCACATTTACTGTTGTTCTGTAGGAATCAAGTGTGGTATTGATTGAAAAATAACCCCCAACCCCTGCCACACAACTGCCTTCCTTCTCAGGGTCCTATGATTTGAAGAGCATCCCAGGATTTAGGAAAGGAGGCATGGCCCTGGGCATATGCTGTAGGATGTCAAATGACCTAAGATTAGACCTTCCAATTCCAATTTCTTCTAGAGTTATTTAAGCTTTATAATGATTGGAAGCTAAAAATATGTTCAGTAATTCTTCTCTATACCCTCCAGATGGAGGCTGTTACAAACTCCGTTCTAATAAGTTTTATCCCTAAGTTTAGGAATTCAGTTTCTCACCATGGTGAGATGGGAGAACACAATACCTTCAAGAGACTTCACCAGTGTCTTAGAAGGCTGTTGGTGATTCTCTTCAGGCAAGGCTGGATAGGAGATCCTACTCCAATGCCTTATAGGAGCCTAGGCTTGTTTCAAGTGAGTTCTATCGGTGTAGGTATCCCTTACTGTTATTCTGAGTTCCTTCCTTCTTGGGGTCTGCCCCTCATCAGTCCAATCCCCAAATTCCCTCCAGCTAGAATGGTAGGGATAGTCACCCAAAAACCTAGCCAGTCTTATCCAGGACTCTTGCCAAAGAGGAAATGTTCACACTGGGCTTCAGCATTTTCCCTGCCAGGGTTCTGAGGCCACTTCTTTCATCAGAACTTCCATGAGAGCTATGTGGGCCACCACCCCTTTTTCAAAGCCATCCACGCCTTAGAATGGTGAGCTTCGGAGCTTGATGCCAGTTGTTTCAATTGATGAGTGGGTAGAAGATGCTGAATGTGGTGAGAAAACCTTTGGATTGGATCCCACTATTTACTTGACCCCCTGAGATCCTTAATAGCTCCTTTCCCTCACCACCTCCAAGGTGATGACTGGGCCTGCTTCTGTTTAACAAACCTCTACCCAGGTCTTGCCACCAGCTGTGATGTTCCTTGAAGTTGTAAACCAGAGAGCTGTTGTGGGCTCTGGCCTGGTCCCATCTACACTCCAACCTCTTTCTCTCAACACAGGAGTAACTTCTTCTTCCTCTCTGTTTCCTGTGTGCTCTCTTTTTTTTTTAAACAAGTATTATATATTCTAGTGGCATCTAATTCAATATTGATTCCTGTGTTTCTTGCTAATGCACCCATAAAAGATATTAGTCTTGAGGCAGGATTATTTTGGCCTCATTCCCTTACCATTCCCCACACCTGGGAAGCATATACTATATTATAAAATAATATTTTGCCAGAAACATTATTGTAAGAAGCTTTCAGTATTAGTGATATCACCTGTCACTTATAGGTCATACAGTCCGTTCTTAAAGTACTTGGTATTTGTTTTATTGTTTTTATTTCACCTCCTCACAAGAGTTCAGTTCCAAAGGTGTTATACTCTCCTTCCATGCAATGCCCCTAGCCCAGAGCCCTTAGCTTTGATCCCTCCCTTACTCCATTCTGCCTGACCTTGGGGAGTCTTATGTGCATTGCTGTAAATTATATTGACACTCTCTTGGTAATACGCCCCATACTGCCTAAATTCAACCTGGATTTGTAGGGCAGTTTAGCTGCCTTAAGGGTAATAGCCCACCCACAGGGAGGCTGAGAAGAAAGGTTAGATTTTGTATTCAGGTTGTTTTGTGTGTGTGTTTTGGGGGGGTTTAAAAAAATCTGGAGGGGTTTATGCTCAACCCATGTTCTATTTCAGTGCCAATAAACATTAGGAAGACTTCTCTGTGACTTGATATCTTGTAGTATGTAGTATGTAGTGGGTGCCTGTAAGATATTCGGTGTAATTTCCATTCTGTAGACCACCTTCCAATCTTGGTCTCATTTTATCCCCATTTCAGTCCTATGGAGAATGGCTATTGCCATCCTCATTTTAGAAGGGAGGCAATAGACTTAAAAATATACTGTCTAAGGGACAGGACTCTGTCTGTCTTAATTGCCTACATAGTTTTCAGAGCTGCAGGTCAACTTTTCCAGTGCAGGTGGGCTCTGTATTGATCATGTGATGATCCTGGGCTCACTTGGACTTGGGGCTTTGGAATTGCTTGATGGTTTACATCTCTAGACTTCTCCTGGGATAGTCAGGCCCTGTCCTGCCTCCTTGTTGGGAAGTCCTCCAGGCTTTCTATTTTCCTACTACTAATTGCAGTTACAATAAAGGTCAGGGAAATTACCTTGAGCTCTGTTGCAAAAGGCAATAGGGAGTAGAGTGTGAAGTGAAGATGGAGTGTATGTATGTACAAAAGCTGTTGGGAAGTACTTTATGGCTTACAAAACATGTCCATTTTATAAATTAAGTGTGGTTATGCTAGTGTTACAAATGAGGAAACAGACCCAGATAAGACTTCCAGGCTGTCTTGAACCTAGCACACTGTCTCATTTTCCAGTCCCCTTCTTGGCAAACCAAACTTTCAAGAAAAGTAAATTATGTATTCTGTGAGCTTTCAATCCTTTACAAGAAAACTTTGAGCC
Source organism: Helogale parvula (assembly GCA_004023845.1). Taxonomy (NCBI): domain Eukaryota; kingdom Metazoa; phylum Chordata; class Mammalia; order Carnivora; family Herpestidae; genus Helogale; species Helogale parvula. Next base: position 15,565 of record PJEM01019442.1, read on the forward strand.
AGTGGTGCCTGAAATTGTCTGCACATTGGAATCGTACAGGTTGTTTTAAAAGCCTAAATGTCCATCACCTGATGAATGGATCAAGAAGATGTGGTATATATATACAATGGAGGACTACATGGCAATGAGAAAGAATGAAATCTGGCCATTTGTAGCAAAGTGGATGGACCTCGAGGGTGTCATGCTAAGTGAAATAAGTCAGGCAGAGAAGGACAGATACCATATGTTTGCACTCACAGGTCTAACAGGAGAAACCTAACAAAGAACCATAGGGAGAGGAAGGGGAAAAGAGAGCTGGGAAGAGTGAGGGACACAAATCATGAGAGACTATTGAATACTGAAAACAAACCATGGACTGAAGAGGGAGGGGGAGG
>PJEM01019443.1:0-15935 GCA_004023845.1 Helogale parvula
CTTTCTTTCTTTAATAGTTTATTGTCAAATTGGTTCCCATACAACACCTAGTGCTCTTCCCCACAAGTGCCCTCCTCCATCACCACCACCTCTTTCCCCGCCCCCCTTCCCCTTCAACCCTCAGTTCATTTTCAGTATTCAATAGTCTCTCAAGTTTTGTGTCCCTCTCTCTCCCTAACTCTCTTTCCCTCTTCCCCTCCCCTGGTCCTCCATTAGGTTTCTCCTGTTTTCCTTTTAGACCTATGAGTGCAAACATATGGTATCTGTCCTTCTCTGCCTGACTTATTTCGCTTAACATGACACCCTCGAGTCCATCCACTTTCCTACAAATAGCCAGATTTCATTCTTTCTCATTGCCATTTAATACTCCATTGTATATATATACCACATCTTCTTGATCCCTTTATCAGGTGATGGACATTTAGGCTCTTTCCATGTTTTGGCTATTGTTGACAGTGCCGCTATGAACATTGGGGTACATATGCTCCTATGCATCAGCACTTCTGTATCCCTTGGGTAAATCCCTAGCAGTACAATTGCAGGGTCATAAGGAAGTTCTATGGATAGTTTTTTGAGGAACCTCCACACTGTTTCCAGAGTGACTGCACCAATTTACATTGCCACCAACAGTGTAGGAGAGTGCCCGTCTCTCCACACCCTCGCCATCATTTATAGTCTCTTGATTTGTTCATTTTAGCCACTTTGACTGGCGTGAGGTGGTATCTCAGTGTGGTTTTGTGTTTCTCTGATGATGAGTGATGTTGAGCATTGTTTCATGTGCCTGTAGGCCATCGGGATGTCCTCTTTGGAGAAGTGTCTGTTCATGTCTTCTGCCCATTTCTTCACTGGGTTATTTGTTATTTGCATGTGGAGTTTGGTGAATTCCTTGTAGGTTTTGGATACTAGCCCTTTATCTGATATGTCATTTGCAACTATCTTTTCCCATTCTATCAGTTGCCTATAAGTTTTATTGATTGTTTCCTTTGCAGTGCAGAAGCTTTTTATCTTGATGAGGTCCCAAGAGTTCAGTTATGCTTTCATTTCCCTTGCCTTTGAGGATGTGTCGAGTAGGAAATTGCTGTGATTGAGGTCAAGGAGGCTATTTCCTACTTTCTCCTCAAGGGTTTGGATTGTTTACTGTCTCACATTCAGGTCCTTCAGCCATTGGGAGTTTATTTTTGTGTATGGTGTAAGAAAGTGGTCTAGTTTCATTTTTCTGCATGTTGCTGTGCAGTTCTCCCAGCACCACCTGCTAAAGACGCAGTCTTTTTTCCATCGGATACTCTTCTCTGCATTGTCAAAAATTAATTGCCATACATTTGTGGGGCCAGTTCTAGGTTCTCTATTCTATTCCGTTGGTCTATGTGTCTGTTTTTGTGCCAATATCATACTGTCTTGATGATGATAGCTTTATAGTAGAGGCTAAAGTCTGGGATTGTGATGCCTCCCATTTTGGTTTTCTTCTTCAATATTACTTTGGCTATTCGGGATCGTGTGTGGTTCCATATGAATTTGAGGATAGTTTGTTCTAGCTTTGAGAAGAATGTTGGTGCAGTTTTGGTGGGTATTGCATTGAATGTGTAGATTGCTTTGGGTAAGAATGACATTTTCACAATATTTATTCTTCTGATCCATGAACAGGGAATGTTTTTCCATTTCTTGGTGTCTTCTTCAATCTCTTTCATAAGTTTTCTATAGTTTTCATCATACAGGTTTTTTATATCCTTGGTTAGGTTTACTCCTAGATATTTTGTAGTTTTTCATGCAATCGTGAATGGGATCAGTTTCTTGATTTCTCCTTCCATTGCTTCATTATTGGTGTATAGGAATGCAACTGACTTCTGTACATTGATTTTATACCCTGCAACTTTACTGAATTCATTGATCAGTTCTAGAAGGCTTCTGGTGGAGTCTTCCGGGTTTTCCATGTAAGTTTATCATGTCATCTGTGAAAAGTGAAAGTTTGACTTCTTCTTTGTCAATTCTGATGCCTTTTATTTCCTTTTGTTGTCTGATTGCTGATGCTAGGACTTCCAGCACTATGTTAAACAACAGTGGTGAGAGTGGACACCCCTGTCGTGTTCCTGATCTCAGGGGGAAAGCTCTCAGGTTTTCCCCACTGAGGATGATATTGGCTGTGGGCTTTTCATAAACTGCTTTTATAATGTTTAGGTAAGTTCCTTCTATTCCGACTTTCTCAAGGGGTTTTATTAAGAAAGGGTGCTGTATTTTGTCAAATGATTTTTCTGCATCTATTGACAGGATCACATGGGTTTTATCCTTTCTTTTGTTAATGTGATGGATCACATTGATGGGTTTGCGAATACTGAATGAGCCCTGTAACCCAGGAATGAATCCCACTTGATCATGATGGATAATTTCTTTAATATGCTGTTGAATTTGATTTTCCATTATCTTGTTGAGTATTTTTGCATCTGTATTCATTAAGCATATTGACCTGTAGTTCTCTTTTTTGGCTGGGTCTCTGCCTGGTTTGGGTATCAAGGTGATGCTGGCTTCATAGTATGAGTTTGGAAGTTTTTCTTCTATTTCTATTTTTTGGAATAGTTTGAGGAGAATGGGTATGAGCTCTGCTTTAAATGTCTGGTAGAATTCCCCTGGGAAGCCATCTGGCCCTGGGCTCTTATTCTTTGGGAGATTTTTATTAACAGATTCGATTTCTTCATTGGTTATTGGTCTATTCATGCTTTCTATATCTTCCCGTTTCAATTTTGGCATGCATGTGCATTTAGGAATTTGTCCATTTCTTCTAGGTTGTCCAGTTTGTTGGCATATAATTTTTCATAGTAATCTCTGATGATTGCTTGTATTTCTAAGGGATTGGTTGTGATAGATCCTTTTTCATTCATGATTTTGTCTATCTGGTGCTCTCTCTTTTCTTTCTGAGGAGCCTGGTTAGAGGTTTATCAGTTTTGTTTATTTTTTCAAAGAACCAACTCTTGGTTTCATTGATCTGCTCGACTGTTTTTTTGGATTCTATATTGTTTATTTCTGCCCTGATCTTTATTATTTCTTTTCTTCTGCTGGGTTTGGGGTGCTCTTGCTGCTTCTCTTCTAGTTCCAGTAGGTGCTCTGTTAGATTTTGAATTTGTGCCTTTTCTGGTTTGTTGAAATTGGCCTGGATTGCAATATACTTTCCTCTTAGGACTGCCTTTGTTGCGTCCCAGAGATTTTGGATTGTTGTATTTTCATTTTCATTTGTTTCCATATATTTATTAATTTCTTCTCTAATTGCTTGATTAGCCTAATCATTCTTTAGTAGTGTGGTATTTAACCTCCACATTTTTGGAGGTTTTCCAGGCTTTTTCTTGTGGTTAATTTCAAGTTTCATAGCATTGTGATCTGAAAGTGTGCATGGTATGATCTCTATTTGTTTATACGTATGGAGAGCTGCTTTATGCCCCTGTATGTGATCTGTCTTAGAGAATGTGCCATGTGCACTCGAAAAGAAGGTGAATTTCCTAGCTTCAGAGTGCAGAGTTCTAAATATATCTATCAATTCCATCTGTTCCAATGTGTCGTTCAGGTCCATTGCTTCTTTGGTGATTTTCTGTCTGGTTCATCTGTCCTTTACTGTCAGTGGAGTATTAAAGTCTGCTGCAATTAGCACATTCTTATCAATAAGATTGTTTCCGTCTGTGATTAATTGGTTTATGTATTTGGGTGCCCCTGAATTTGGCGCAGAGTTATTTATAATTGTTAGCTCTTCCTGATGGAGAGACCCTGTAATTATTATATAATGTCCTTCTTCATCTCTTGTTACTGCCTTTACTTTAAAGTCCAGTTTGTCTGATACAATATGGCTACTCTGCCTTTCTTTTGGCTTCCAGTCGCATGATAGATATTTCTCCATCCCTTTACTTTCAACCTGAAGGTGTCTTCAGGTCAAAAAAGAGTCTCTTGTAGACAGCAAATAGATGGATTTGGTTTTTTTATCCATTCTGCTACCCTGTGTAATTTGGTTGGAGTATTCAGTCCATTGACATTCAGTGTTATTATTGAAAAATGTGGGTTTAGAGTGTTCTCCGTAGAATTCATGTTTATAGTTGTGTCTCTGGCACCTTGTATTCTTTGCGACATTTCCCTCATAAACCCCCTCTTGGGATTTCTTGTAGGGCTGGTTTGGTGGTCATGAATTCTCTCATTTTTTTGTTTATTTAGGAACACCTTTATCTCTCCTTCTATTTTGAATGACAGACTTGCTGGATAAAGGATTCTTGGCTGCATTTTTTTTTCTGTTCATCACATTTAATATTTCCTGCCATTCCTTCCTGGCCTGCCAAATTTCATTAGATAGGTCTGTAACCACTCTGATAGGTTTCCCTTTGTACGTGAGGCCCCTTTTATCCCTAGCTGCTTTCAGAATTCTCTATTTATCTTTATATTTTGCCAGTTTCACTATGATATGTCGTGCCAAAGGTCAATTCAAATTACATCTTAAGGGGGTTCTTTGTGCCTCTTGAATTTCAATGTCTATTTCTTTTCCCAGATTTGGGAGATTCTCAGTTATAATGTGGTCTAGTATCCCTTCAGGACCTTTCTCTCTGTCTTCCTCTTCTAGAATTCCTACAGTACAATTGTTGTTCTGTTTGATTGTATCACTCAAGTCTCGAATTCTCCTTTCCTGCTCCTGGATCAATTTCTCTCTAATTCACCTATTCTCTCTACCTCGTCAATCCTTGAGGTGGCTGCCTCCATTTTATTATTCACCTCATTTATAGCCTTTTTTTTTAACTCATCACACATATTTTCAAAATTCCTAGTCATTATCTCAGTTGCTTCTTTTATGCGTTTTTCAACCCCAGAGATTAATTTTATGACAAGTTTTTAAAAATCTTGATTTGGTATGGTGTCTAGATCTGCCTTGAGCAGTTCTGTGGCTGTGACTTATTCCTGGAGGTTCTTCAGGGGAGAGTTTCTTCGTTTTGTCATCTTTGCTAGTTTTCTGTCTCTTGTCAGCTTTAAAAAGCTCATTGTGCACTGTGCACCTGTTAACATTGCTCTGTTAATGGAGGCTTATTGAGTGTCCAGGGCCTGTCGTTTCAGGAAATATTCTTTTAATGATGTCTCTCAGTTTCTCCTGTTGTGCCTTTGAATATTTTATTTCCCTACTCAGCAATATTTTGGACTCACTGTCAAGCACACTTTGACTTGTTTCTTGGGGTAGTCCTAAGAAGGAAAACAGAGAGACAAACACAGAGGGAAGAGAAGCACACAAATGCACAGACAAATCAAACAAACAAACAAATTATAAAGGTGGAAAGGAAAGAAAGAAAATGGAGAGGAAAGATATGAATAGAAGAGAAGAAAAAAAATAATAAAGGGGGTCAGAGACAACAATGGACAATGGATAGTCTAAAAGTGTATGTCCAGTTGAGGGGAGAGATAAGGATGAGATACAGGATAATATATCTGGATTGCAAGAATGAAAAAATAGAGGGAGAAAGGAGAAAAGAAATTAAGGAGTAAAAATTTAAAAAAACATTAAGTAAAAAATGTAATTATAAGAAAAAATAAGTACAAAAAAAGAAAAAAGAAGAAAAAAGAAAAAAAGAAGAAAAGAAAATAGCAGCAACTCCTCCTTGTGAATAGGCGTGGTTTGGTGTAGTTGGTCTCAGGGGTTGCTCTCAGAGGCTCTGCCTTCATGGCTACAGAGAGCAGAATGGTGGCACTCCAAGCTCTGCTGGAACTAAGCACTGCAGACCACTCTAATGAGTCTGATCTCCTTGTGCAGCAGCTGAGCCAAGTTGTATTTTCCAGGCCTGCCTCGGTTCAAAGTCCTAGTCCATGCACTTTTATGCTACCGCAGATGAGTTGTACTTGCTTTGGCGGCTGGCTTCTTAAGGGGAGAGAGTAGTTTCTCTAGGCCCTGGCAGGGATTTATGCTGCTGCTGCAGGAGGTTAGGTGCACGCCCTCACAGACCATCGATGACTCCCAGCCCCCAGCTGGGATAGCAATCTCGTAGGGGGAGGGATCAGTTTCTCTTGGTGCTGGCTGGGTTTTGCGGTGCTGCTGACTGAGGCACTGGGAGCTGCTGGAAAGGAGCTGTGTGCTCCTGCAGCCAGAGTGCACGCCCCTAATGCCAGGACGCATGTCCTGGCCTCCACTGCCAGCAACTCCCTGCGGGGATCGCATAGGGGTTGGGGCTATTTTTTCCCTGTTGGCACCCAGGATTCGGGATTTGGGCAGCCAATGCTGGAGGCCTGATGAGCCATGGAACTGAGGTGTGTGCTCTCACTCCCGTATCTGAGGCCGAAGTGGGCACCCCCTGCGCGCCCTCCCCTTCCCCCCCTCCGGCCAATGCCACGGCCGCAGACTCCCTGCTGGGATGGTGCAGGGGTGGAAGCTGTTCTTTCCCTTGTACCACCAGGGTTCAGGATTTGGGCTATCCAGAAGTTATATATGGAGTGAGAGTTCTCTCTCAGAGCGCAGTTAAACGTTCTTTATCTCTTCCCCAGAGACAGTACTATGGGCGTGCTCAGTTTCTCTTTCTCTTTCCTTTGTCTCTCAGGGGCTCTGCACTCTTGCCCCATGTTGGGCTGGGGCTCCCACCTCCCCTGCCCTTCTTGGGCTAGCCCATTTTCCAATCACCCCAGTTCGCACTCACTCACTCAGGCATCTTTGAGGTTGTCTTCTTTCTGGAGTCTGTATTGTCTCCTTCTGCTCTTGCAAATGAGAGTAATGTCCTTCTCAGTTCGATAGATGGGGCAAACGAAGTTTACAGAGCTCCCTTCCTCTCCACCATCTTGGCTCCTCCCACCACCTGCAGCAAGGATTTCTAAGGCTCCTCTGTCCCCAGATGTACCTGCAATGAGTCTTGGGTGTTTCCTTCCCTAATGCATTATGTCTGTCCAACCCCATGCAGGTAGCCACAGCTCTGTGCAGACAGGAACTGATTACCTATAACCTCAGTGCTCACAGGCACCAAGATTTATCTGTTTTTCTAAGGGATTAAGACTGATTTCTTTTCCTGTGTACTGCAATCTTTTGTTTCTTCTATTCCCAAATGACTACAGCTCCCTGCCTCTCTACACTACCAGATGTCCATTCCAACACCTCTTAGACTCTGCACCTGAGTTATAAAGTTTTTGAGTTTTCTATTTTTAAAATTTTTAAATATTTATTTATTTTTGAGACAGAGAGAGAGAGAGAGAGAGTGAACAGAGGAGGGGCAGAGAGAGAGGGGGGGAGACACAGAATCTGAAACAGGCTCCAGGCTTTCAGCTGTCAGCACAGAGCCTGATGTGGGGCTTGAACTCATGGATTGTGAGATCATGACCTGAGTAGAAGTCAGAGACTTAGCCAACTGAGCTACCCAAGCACCTCTCATTTTTATTTCTGTTTTTTTTTTTCATGGAGCCTCATACAATGTGTGGCCATGAGGTTCTTGTTTATTCTTCTTATTTTTATATCATCAACAAAATGAGATACTGACATCTATTTTCCAGAGCTGTTAAGGATGAAATAAGAAAACATATATGAACTGTGGCTTGTTCCTGGAATTTGATAAATATTAATTTGCATTCTTGCTCCATCCACACAGAGGCAGAATGTATATTCTGGTACATTTTAAGTGCAATGGAGGTTTCTGGATTATTAGTGTGTGACACCCTCTCTCCTGTCTGGGCTGCCGTCTGTATTGCTACCACCCAGTTATATTTCAGAAAGACCATGATTACTTTTCCCTCTGTATATGGCCTGGGATTTTCAGTGCTGGTCTCTGTTGGAAAACTTCCCTTGAGGGATTTTTTTTTTTTTTTTTTACTCTGGAAGCTTGGATTCTAGGTTGATCCTCATTATTTTAGAAGAACACTTTCTTCTCTGACTTCGAAAAGAGAAGGAGCTGCTTTATTTAGAGTTCTGCACCCAGAAAATTAGGTTATTTAAGAAGTGCTGAGAGCATCTCCTACTACACTCTGCCCTACTGCCCAAGGCTGGGAGGAGAGCACTGAGGAAAGGGGCCAGGAGCTCCCCTATATCAACTCCATATTCGCATCTGTGAGCAGGATCAGCGCAATCCTACTGGTACCCAAGTGTCCTTAGAGGCCCTTTGCATCTCGAAGCCAATTGTCCAAGAATATCTCCCTTTTAGTGCCTCTGAAGGAGAAGAAATTAGCTCCTTTCCAGAGCTTAAACCATCAGGAAATGGCACAGTGGGAACCAGAACCCAGGAGGGTCTAGCAAAGTACATTAGAGCAGCAAAGGGTTTCAGAGACTAGGGATTCAATTGCCTTGTCAAAAAATAAAGCTGATTAGGGAAGTTATGAGCCTTGCCCAGCCATATAAGAAGCTTATAATGTGTTTTCATTTGCTCTGTGGACTTTGTACAGGACCTAAAAGGCCAGCATGAGCATTCAAGGCACCAAGCACAGGCCAGGGGGCCAGCCATCAGACTTGTCACTTTGTGACCGTATCAGCCTGTGACCTTCAGTCTTGTTGCTTCCATGGCATTTCCTGTCATGTTTTCTACGGAATTGTGAATGAGAATACAAGCCCAGGCAGCACTGCCTTCCATTGGTTTTCCAGCACATGCCATCTCTGCTCTCAGGCCCCACAGGTCTGCAGATTGGATCTGCTGGCAGCACCCCTTCCAGGCAGATTGGCAGCCGTGTTTAGGGACGATGGTGTGGTGAAGAAGAAGAGTTCAAGTGAAGTTCTCAAGAGCTGAGTACATGGCCCAGCCACATGGAGTGTAGGAATACTCATAGATTATTTGTTGTCTATCGGAAATTCAAATGTACCTGAGCATCTTGTGTTTTCTCTGGTAATCCTAGTTGTGGGGAGCCTGGAAAATGAGAAGAAATGAAAACTCCCTCTTCCCCCAAAGGGTCTGTACCACTGGGTTATGATGTTTTCAAGCCTGAGAGACTCTGAGGTATGGTGGATGCCTAGAACACCCCAGATCACCCTGGGTTGGGCTTCTACAGCAGCTCTAGGGAACTGCCATTTAACCTGCTCTTGGAACTTGATGGGGGCTGGGTCCTGCTGGCTTCTCTGGATTGACATCACTTTCATGCTGCCTAAGATGGGGCATCTGACTGGGTTGGGGGCTAGCTGGGTGGGCCTCACACCATACTCTGCTCATGTGTCCTCCTTTGTCCCAAACTACTTATCATTTCTGGCCCAACCAGTCATAGCCAGAGAGTAAAACCTTGCTGATCTTCCCTTGGGAGGAGATACCAATGCCCACACTCCTCAGATGGGGCTGACAGTCCTTTGTGAACTATGGTGAAAATCCTTTCCTCCATGTCAGTTATCTGGCATCTAATGAGAAATGAAAGAAAGTATGATTTGAAAACAGAGATCCCCATGTGTATAATATAAGGTATTATTATGTAGACCTCAACTCTAGAACCTAGAGCCTTTGGGTTTAGATGTCACATATGCTGCTAAGAGGTAGGAGCACCCTAAGCTCCTGCCAGCTGCCAGCCCTCTCCACCACCATGTGAGGCTGGTCTCTCTACAGGCCACTAGTTTTTATCTGCTATGTTATCTGACTTTTAAAAAATCATCATCGCAGACTAAATGTGTAGAGGTTAGATTTAATTCCCAAGGGGGCATCCATTTTTAAAATCTAGAAAATTTGCCTATGGTTTCAGTATATATCTGCCCTTGGCATGTGAGATCTGACAACATTTCCTCGACGCAACACATGACCAGAGCTAAGTAGTAGCTTCTTTGTAAGCAGCTCTCACTTCCCTGGGTCCACTGCCCCCACCATTCCTCACCATTCACACCCAGGCCATCTTACCTGCTCACGCTCCCTGCCTGGCTCCATCCTTGTCCTGCCTCAAAGTTACCCTCCACCTTATCTGACCAGAATGCTGAGTGCAAGTTGAGTCCAGGTAGCTTCACTCATTTCTTTCGAGTCTACCACAGTCATTTATTTGTTCATTCATTCAAAAAATAAAGACTACATGCCTGCATGCACAGAACTAGTCTGTGGACATATTTAAACAGAGCATTGAAACATTATTGGTCCATGCCCTCAAGGAAAGCACAATTTAGCTGGGAAGATGGACAGGCTGAAAAACACAGTACAACACGATATCTAATTAAATGAAGTGCTTTGTGGATTCAGGGGACAGCTGATCCCATAAGGGTGGGCAGGATGGTCAAGGAGGACTACCAGTCTTTCCAGAGAAGCAGGCTTGTACTGGGTCTAAAAGACAATTAGGACTAAGACTGGGGGAGAAGAAAGGCAAACTATTCCAAGCTGGGGAAGAAGAGTTTGTAAAAGACAAGAGGTATTATTGCATGTACAGAACAGGCCAGTGTGCTTGGAAGGGAGTGAGCAAAGGGTTATGGAGGGGGCACTGACAGCACCAGCTACACATGAAGAAGCATGGGGAATTGGGGGCAAGGTCCATGGGACTGCTTATGCAGCTGTCAACCAGGTGAAAGTCCTAAATCCATGGATATTGAGGATTGAAACCATTGGTAGGGACCAAAGGGGGTTGTTAGCAATGGAATGAGCTAGAGCATAGATGAACACAGACCATGGATGTCATCCTTGAGGTCCTCTGTAGAGCAGCAGCCTCTGGTGGATGGAGCTAGATGAACCAGAGAGAGACGTTGTTATTCCTCATCCCCAGCAGTGACACTGGATGACTTCTGACAACTCTCTCTCAGCCTTGAGCACAGAGGAGGAGCACAACTGAAAAAGTCAACCATGCCTCCATCCCATTCTGCATTTTTGGAGCCTGATGCCTGGCTCAAGAGATTCAAAGTAAGATTAAAGTTTTAAACTGTGTTAGCTTACAATAACCAGAAGTGACTGAGACTTGGGAGTCTGTCCAGGACTCCTTGGAAGGACAAGAAGGGAGTTTGACAGAGCCTGGTTGAAAGTAGTGTTAGAGAAAATAGAGTGTTTACAGTAAGTCTGGGATCCATTGGCTATAGATGGCCTAATATACTGGTTACACAATGGGTCAGCATGATTCATGACAATATTCATGACTTATCTGAGTGGCTGATTCTGGTTCAGAGTCAGACAAAGATGGCTGGCAGTGAAGGGAGTGAGGAACAGTCACGGAAGTTGTAATCACAAGCATCTGCCCATCAGCAGGTAAAGGAACACTGGCCAGAGACAGGCACCTGACCTCCCCCCAGTGGGATTTCTGTAGACTGAGGCAATAAGCAAAGAAGACACAGAAAAGCAGTGTAAGCAGGGAATGCTGGCACTCAGTGGAGTGGTGGGGGCAGGCATACTCGCTCTGTCTGCCTCGTTATCAGGATATACCTGTGATGGGGCCCATGTCCTTGGGCATGTGTCCTTCCAATGGCAGGCCAGCCAATTTCTTATGTCCACAGTGACCATGTCTGATCAGTGTGGCCATTATGCTTCTTTTTATTCCCAATTACTGTAAATGAATTTCTGCAGAATCATCAAGAAGTGGTAAGATTTACAACAGATTAACTCCCATTTAGTTTAACAGAATTGTCTAAATGCATAAATCCAAGCATGCCTTGGGCTCACACTTTTATAGCTCCTGCTGGGCCATGATCCTTTTTTCCCTTTTCTTTCCTTCCTCAGCCCTTCTCGCTCCCCATCCTTCTCTGCTCTGCCTTCAGAGTCAACCTGGGTTCTGCAACTCTGTCAGACACTTTTCAGATCAGGAGATAAAAGCTTCCAGGGAGCTGTGTAAAGTATATTTATGGGTGTCTCTGCAAATACTCCTGTTTAGTAATAAACGAGTATAAATGAAGCTTGACAAGCAATTTGCTCCATGAAAGCTAATATTAATGACTTGACATATTCATACTTATTCCATGATTAGATTTTTTTTCTAGTGACATATTCCAGTCCAAGGTGTCTCATATGAGGGAGTCCCCTTTCCTCATATCAGGAGAAAAACATATTCCCAATAATTTGGGGGAATTAAGTCATTTGCCAGGCCATTTGTTTTCTTCCATGGCTGCCCTCTTTGGAGCCATTATACCCAGGAGGGACTGGTCCAAAGCAAACCTTCCCATAAAGTTACAAAATCCTCAGGCTATTATCTAGGAGACAAAGGCCAGGGTGATGACATAAGACAGAATTTGAAAGACGATTCATGCCATGTGTTCATCTATACTGAGACTAGGGAAACTCTGAGCTGGGAGAGAAGGTAGCAAGGAAAGAGGGTTCTGAGCCAGCTATGGCCCTGCCTTTAGCCTGTACTCCCTGGTGAGTCAGGAGAGTTTGGAGAACTGAGAGATATTTGGCTTCCTTGGGACTAGACAGGAGGGAGGGGGCAAGCTCACAGCACGGGGCTCTGCCCTGCATCCTGGTGAGATGAGGGATGAAGGGCGTTGGGAAGCAATCCAGATTAGGATCCACCTAGGACTTTTCTCTTTCCCATTCTCAAGGCTATTTCAAGCATTAGAAGGGGAGTAGTGAAGCAATGGGGTATGGAGATGATAGATGGATTTGAGGCTGGAAATGGAGGATCAGTGAGGAGCAATCTGTTCATGAAGCAACAGGGGTCCAGAATAGGGCATGGCCATGGGAATGGCTGTCAGCCAACGTGAAGGCCACCAGGTTGGTATGTCTGAGAAGAGACACAGTAAAGAAAGAGCCATGAGTGACATGAGTGTGACACAGGGGTGTCTGAGTGCTGTGAACTTCTACCGGACTCTGAATCATCCCTCAAGCCACCAACCGGAGGGTGTAATTTCTCTCCTACAGCCCATTAGCTGCTCAACCTGAAACACAAATGCCTTATGGAATAAACATTGCCATGAGGGTTTGGACTTGACTTTCTATAATTCTGTGATTAAAACAAAACCTTGCAGAACAAAATTCAAATTGTTAGCTTCACCCCCAAGGCCCTGAAGATTTCATAACAATGGGAAACAAGAATCCCACGAATTATGTCCTCCTCAAGAGAGACCCTTCCCCCCAAGCTATTTTGTAACAATTCTAAGAGATGAAAGGGGATAAAATAAAACTTCTCTTGAGATGCTCAAAAATAAAATTAATTCCTATTCTCGGGATGAGAATGGAAATTTCTCTCACTGAGCCCAGAGACTGCTCTGCTTCTTCATGAGAGGTTGATTAAGCTCAGCACATTCACCCAGGCCCCTGGTGCACACCGCACAGTGCCCTGCCCTGCTGCTCTGACAGCAGCGGGCCTCAGTGGGAGAGAAGTCTTCCCCGCAACAGCCCAGCTCAGACCCCAGGCAGACCAACTGCTTGGGGGGTTGAGTGGGGAGAGAGCTGATTTTGCACAGTCTTGAATGTGATGGTTACAACAGGGTGGACGAGAGGTGACAGGGGTTTTCTGGAAGAACATGAGCTGTGAGAGAGGGAGGAAGATGAGAGTTTCTGCTTCCTACTTGAGTTAAGCTTATGACAACTCCAACCCTGACAAAGAAATTCTAGATGTATTCTGTCTACCAGCCAGACTTCTCAGTGGCTTCAGAGGTATATGAGCTGTAGTCGGTGGCCCTCATGGCCATTCACCATGACTTGAGACATGGCATATGCTCTCATGTGCCTACTCTTGTAATTTGAACTTTGTAGATCATGTTTTCTTGGTTATCTAGATAGAAGTGTTTTCATAATTAATAAAAATATGTATTGTATATGTATATATTTTTAATAATGAAATATATATATCTACTTATACGGTTTTGCTTTGCAATTATTTGTGTGGATGCTTTGTTTCCATACTAGACTGTAACCCACACCAAGATGAGGACCATGGTGTATACACCTTTGCTTCCCCTCACAGTCTCTGAAAGTATCATGGAGAAGCACATCATCTAAATACATGGTTCAGAACATGGATTTGAGGCAGAGAGATCTGGGTCTGCCTTGTTTTATCCTCTCATGGAAGTGGAGAGTTATGCACACTTATCTAGAAAGTGAGGATACCTCTGTTGGCATCAGGAATTATCGTCAAGATGAAATGGTATGATGATAAGTGAACGAGTTAACATTTGGAGCATTGATACAAGTCCTAAAACTATGTTCAACCTAAAGCCATGATTTCCTAGGGATGAACAGTCAAGAATCTCTAGCGATGAGGTGAGATAGCGATGGGGAACAGACAAGTAATGGCAACTCCACAAGCATGCAAACTGTGTTTTATTTTGTTTTTTATTTAAAAAACTTTTTTTAAATGTTCTTATTTATTTTTGAGAGAGAGAAAGACTGTGAGCAGGGGAAGGTCAGAGAGAGAGGAAGACACAGAATCTGTAATCTGTTAGCTGTTAGCACAGAGCCTGATGCAGGGCTTGAACCCACAAACTGTAACATCATGACCTGAGCCGAAGTCAGATGCTTAACCGACTAAGCCACCCAGGTGCCCCAAACTGTGTCTTATTTTGAATTTGTCACTTTCTACTCATAACTTCCTCAGCATCACAATTTCTGTATTCATCTACCACAATTGGGTGAATTATACACCCAAGAATGTACCTAACGAAGGTCATGATCAAAGAAGGGATCACATGGGTCACTGCCTGCTGAACGTCCACATGCTTGTTGTCTCCACACTATACAATTTGTCTGCGAAGTTCCAGGCTTACTTGTCTTCTTACCTTTTGGGGCATTGGTCAAACACATATGGTTAATGTGACACAGTTTGTCATATTAGAAGGTAAGCTCCTTAAGAGTAGTAATTTTTGCCTGATGGGTTTACTTATGTGTCCCCAGCACTTAGAACAGTGTCTGACTTTATTATGTGTTCAGTCAACATTTAATGAAGGAACAAAGGAATGAGTGTCTGGGCAGTTATCACCCATTCACAGCAGTTCTCTCTGATGTTAATGCAGGTTGGATACAGCATGGGTAGGGGCTGGGAAAACGAATAAAGCTCCGCTGTCCAATGTGATTGCCTCTTGCAGTTGACTTAATTCAATACCCAAAGCTTCTCCTGGAGATTATGTCAAAAAAACCTACTTTCCCAGGCGGATAGGCAAGGCTCATAAATCTGCTCAATGCGTTCTCTCCCTCTTTAACAACAAAAAAATTCATTTTGAGGTAAAATGTCCTGAAGGAGCCTTCAGTAATATGCATCACTAAAACAGAGAGGGTCAAACATGTCACCTCAATGCTGGGAGGCATATTTCATGGCCAGTTAGTGTCAAACATGATCTCATTTGTCAACAAAGCACTGTGAGAAATAAACACTACTAGCAGGCACCATGCAACAGGCTTTCTTTTTAACCAGGGGAGTCTTGTGTTTACAGAAGGAAGACTCTGGCTTAGTGGTGGGTGTGCTTATCATGCCCTGTCCATGAGAATTCGATAGGACATGTGCTCAGACCCTGCTTAAGATATCATGAAGCTAACAACTAATTAATATGCTCTTTCTAGTGATAATAAATGGTTACACTTCCATTACTCTTAAACAAATACCACAACAAGCACAGAAAACATATATTTTCAAAGGTGTTATGTATATTTTTGTCTCATATATAACTGGAAAAAATAACCTGTGAATCATGCTAAGAAATTTGGATAAATGCAGTCCTTACAGGATACGTATTTGTTTTTAGAGAAGGGGAAACAAGTTAGTAAATGACATAAACTTTATTCTAACTACCTGGCGGGGCAGGCTGACCTATGCTTTTTCCTCAGTTAAAGGTTCCATGCTGTTCTTAAGCATGTTCTGTTTTGTAAGAATGTCAGGAGTCAAATTTCATGGAAAATTTTATTGAGTTTTTAAAATTAGTCTTGGACTTAATTTGTGGGTTATTTTTATTTATTTATTTTTTAATGTTTTTATTAATTTTTGATACAGAGAGACAGAGCACGAGAGGGGGAGGGGCAGAGAGAGAGGGAGACACAGAACTGGAAGCAGGCTCCAGGCTCTGAGCTAGCTGGCAGCACAGAGCCTGACGCGGGGCTCGAACCCACGAACGTGAGATCTGACCTGAGCCGAAGCCGGAGGCTTAACCGACTGAGCCACCCAGGCGCCCC
>PJEM01019444.1:0-15934 GCA_004023845.1 Helogale parvula
GGATAAGGACAAGCAGATGCCGAGGGCATGTGGGGGAGACCCGGGCTGCAGGGTGGAGAGGAAGGGGGGCCTCCGTGAAAGGCTGCGGTGAGCTGGCCCCGCCTGGGAAGTTCTGCTTCAGGGCGTGGCTAGGTTGGGCTGAGAGGGCAGCGGGGAGCCAGAGGAGGTTCAGAGCCCAGCAGTGAAGGCTAGGATTTGCACTGAGCAAGGTGGGCGTGGGCGTGGGCCTGGGCGTGGCCCTCACCCTCACCCTCCGCTCCTCCACGTCAGCTCAGCACTCGGGCGGAGCATGCAGTGGGGCCGTGTCCCCGGGCTGCACGTCCGCTTCCTGGGCCCCTGCGGCTCTGGTCTAAGCGGGTCGGCTGAAATGGGTCACTCTCCCAACCTTACTTGTTACAAGTTAAAAAGAGAAACAACGTGAATCCTTCATTAATGCTTCCCCCGTTTTCAAACGTAAAAGTATTGTGAGTGCCCTTGCCCGGGAGGGTCTGGAGAACAGGGATGCGGGTGGTGAGGGGTCCCCGGCATCGCACGCGCTGCCTGTCGCGGGGAACGGGACGGACGCGGGTGCCCGCGGGGGCACCTCGGGAACGCTGAGGCCATGGAGGGGCCGGGGACACGCGGGCGGACACGCGGCTGCTCAGGGCCGAGGGGAGGAGAGCCGGCGGGCGTCCTCGTGGGGGGGCGTGCTTCTTAGTCACACCACACGGGGCGCACTAAATGCCACTGAGTCACACACTTTAAAAAAACGGTGAATGTGATGTGTGAATTTCACTCAATTACACACACACACACACACACACACACACACATCCCAGCATACAATCCTGGCTCCTTTAGGGGTCTTGGACACTAAAGAGGTGTGCGCCTGGGGGCAGGCGTGGGGGAACCCGCGGTGTTGGAGTCGCTGGGGCCTAAGACTGTGTGGGTGTGACGTGGGGGCGTGGCTGGGGAGGTGTGGGCAGGGACCCTCGTGACCGCTGGCTGTCCCTGAGCCACCACAGGGTCCCCTAAGGCTCTGCCTGTCCCCTCCCGCCCCCCAACACTGCCTGTGGGGGCAGAGTCACCCCCGGGGACCAGATCCAACCACCTCCATTTCGGGGCAGGGCCGAATGGGGGGCACTGATGCCGGGGTCTGGGTCCTGGGGGCTCTGTGCTCAAGTCCCACCCCCACCCCGCCGGGACAAACCCGCTGTCCCCTCTGCCAGTGACAGAGGGACAGGCCCACGGGGAGCCCCCAGTCAGGGCGGGGATGTGCCACCGGCCTCTCGTGGGGCCTTCAGGGGACTTGTGTCCACAAGTTTCTTCTTGAAACTTAAAAAGAAGAACCTGAACCAGGGAGCACGCCTCCCAGAGGGTGTTTAACACACGCATGGCGAGGACGGTCGGAGCCAGGGCAACCGGGAGCCCAGCGGGCCTCAGAGCGGGGTCCCTGACCCCCAGCATCGGCACCGAGGGAACTCAATGGAGGTGCGGCAACGTGGGGCTCCTGGGGGGCGTCTGACTTCAGCTCAGGTCATGATCTCGCAGTTCGTGGGTTCGAGCCCCGTGTCGGGCTCTGTGCTGACAGCTCGGAGCCTGGAACCTGCTTCTGATTCTGTGTCTCCTTCTCTCTCTGCCCCTCTTCTGCTCACGCTCTGCCTGTCTTTCAAAAATAAATAAAACCTTTTATTAAGAAATTCAGCCACAGCGTGAAGGGCAGCCTGCGGAACCAGAGGATGTACCTGCAAGCCAGTGTGCCACGAGGGGTTAACACCCAGACCCTGTGAGGACTCCTGCGGCTCAGCAGCAAAATAGCAGGGGAGACCCATAAACCAGCCATGTGAAACACGGACCAAGGACCTGAAGAGACATTCCTCCAGAGAAGACACACCCCAGCCGGCAGACCCCTGAGAAGGCCCTAAACATGGCTCCTCAGCAGGGAAAACTCGAATCGAACCACGACGAGACGGCACCTCCCGCTGGCAGAGCGGCGGGGCTCCCCGAGTCCAGGGTTCGCAGGTGCTGGCCTGGCCGTGGGGGAGGGGAGGCCCTGGCCACTGGCACGCGCCGTGGCGGCCCAGGAACCCTGCGCACAGAGGGGCCATGCGACCGGCACTCTGGGTCCATATCCGGAGGAAATGAGCGGAGGGTCCTGGAGCAGCTGCCCCCCACGTCCGTGGGGGCACATTTCCCACAACAGCCAAGGCACGGGGACCGCCGGGTGTCATTCAGCGGGTGAGTGGATAAAGAGGCCACAAAAGGGTTGCCTGGGTGGCTCAGTCTGTTGGACATCCGACTCGGTTGCGTTAGGTCGTGGTCCCAGGGTCATGGGATTGAGCCCCACGTTGGGGTCTGTGCTGAGCCTGGAGTCTGCTTGGGATTCTGTGTCTTCCAGTGCCCCTCCCCACTCACACATGTGCGCGCCTTCTCTCTCCCTCTCTCTCAAAACAAAACAAAACAAAACAAAAGATGTTACAGCACGCACGAGATTTTATTCAGCTTTAGAAAAAAGGGAAATCCTGTCATTTACGCCAACAGGGATGGACCTTGGGGGCATTCTTCGAAGAGAAATGAGCCAGACGCAGAAAGACAGACGTTCCGTACTGGCACTTTATCTATGGATCTGAGAGAGTCAAAGTCACAGACACAGAGAGCAGGGCCGTGCTTGCCAGCGGCTGAGGGAGCCAGAAGCCGGGAGGTGCTGGGCGAAGGGGTGACCCCCATCCTGCGAAACGGGCGGGGGTCAGCCCACGGCCGGCGTGTGCGCTGACGCACACGGTCCTGCGAGGTCTACTCGAAGCTCGCTGAGGGAGAAGATTCTAAGTGCTCTCGCCACAGAGGAGACGACAGAGAGAAACCGTTAACGGGCGGTGGGTTGGAGATGCGGTTAGCTTGGTTGTGGGGACCGTGTCACCTGTGCACCTGCTTTGAACCTCACCCTGTACCCTTAAACATGCTTCATTTTCACTTCTCAGTTACACCTGGGTAAAGCTGAAAAACGGTACCAATGCGCTAAGACAACTACGAGAAAATGTTTGAATCAATTAGATCCCTTTCCTCTCGGGAACAGTGACGTGTCCTGCCCTATTTATCAGTCTGCTAATTCTCAGTGGGCTCGTCTCAGTAAAATGCACATTTACAGTGATTATTTGAACTTTGTCCCATTGATAGAAGACAATGTTCGTGCCAAGTCGTCGCTACGGTGGGTCTACGCAACACGCTAAGTAAGTCTGTTCCCCTGACAATCTCCGTGTCAGCAGACAGCGCTCATTCTGCATTAAAAATAGATTGTGAGCGCGATTCAGACCCCCGCGTTTTCACGGGTGGGAGGCATTTTCTCACCGTCAGATGCGCGTGTGGGGAAGCGCGGCCACAGCGGCCGCCGGGCGGGGCGGGGGGGTGGCGAGCTCGGATGGCATATGGGCGGCCGTGCGCCCAGGCGGCCTCAGGCTCGCTGACGCTACCTAGCTGGCCACAGGCACCCTCGCCGGCCGTGATTTTCAGCACGGAAACGAACCTGCAAGAAAACAACCAGGCCAGAAAGAGACCATGAAACACGAAACATGCAGGCATCAAGGCCCCTCCAGCACTCGGTCAGACTCACCACGTGTCCACTCGAAGTCACACTAGGTCAGCGATCTGCGCGTCACCCCCCGCGGTGTGGGGCCGTGACCCACGGCACCGGGCTTGCTGCTCAAAGGGCGTCCGCTTGCCCCACGGACACCTCAGACGGCCGTTTCCCGGAGTGCTGGTGCCATGTGCCCTTCCGGACAGTCGGAGAAGTGTGGCATTCTGAAGGTCCACTTGTCACCTTTGGTGGCTCTGCCCCTGGGGCCAGGACCAAGCCACCGCGGCTCTGTTCCCCCAGCATCTCCGGCCGGGGCCACCGAGTCCGGAGAAACCCACGCTTGACGGATGCACATAAGAGACTTCTCCAAGTAGGATTTTAGCTGGTCAGCTCCAAGGTCCCTGGGCTGGAGGAGGGGAGAATAAAGCCAAGAGCTTGGCCATCAGGTACCTTAGACTCTCTGAAAGATGCTCTGTGACAACTCCAGTGCCATGGTCAGCATGCACTCCTACTGTGTGTCAGCACACACCCCTACTGTGTGCCGGCACGGTGCTGACTGTTCTGCTCGTATCTGAACTACTGAACCACAAGGCAAATCAACAAGGAAACCTCAGAGAGAGAGAGGAGAGAGAGAGGGAGAGGGAGAAAGTTTTGAATAATTTTCCCCCTTAAAATGGGAAGAAGAAAGCAGTTACTTGGAACCAGCAACCCTAATCTCAAATGTTTCTCCAACAAGAGTCTCTTAGAGGATGCGCATAATTTGTGTAAGCGTGTCTTGCACCTGCTAGCACCAGAGGGTCTGACGGGAAAGGTGCGTCACGGGAGTGGCGGTGGCCATCACAACCATGGTTAGAATCAGCAGCGCCATTTCTCAGTGAGCGAGATGGAGATACATTGGGCGGAAGATCAGGGACAAGAAGGAGTAAGAATAAATCAAGGAGCAGGTTTGGAAGCACTCTGAGCCCGGCACACAGAGAGCCAGCCGTGAATAACAGCGGCACCTTCAAAAGAAGCACATTAGGGCGCCGGGGGGTGGGGGAGGCTCAGTTGGCTAAGCGTCCGACTTTGGCTCAGGTCATGATCTCACGGTTCGTGAGTTCAAGCCCCGCATCAGGCTCCGTGCTGACAGCTCAGAGCCTGGAGCTGCTTCGGATTCTGTCTTCCCTCCATCCCTGCCCTCACACTCTGTATCTCTCTCAACAATAAACATTAAAAATATTTTCTTTTTTTCAAAAGAACCATATCAGAAAGCTCGGAAATCGTAGTGACATTGTTAAGGGACTTTTCTAGAATTGGAACAATAAGGTTGGAAGAAGAGGGCTTGTGGAATCCCTGTTGTACTGACTCAGCAGCGGCTGATGGGACAAGATGCATCCTTGTAAAATGTTCAATGTCCCAGAGAATCTTCCAGAAGCTGAGTGTGATGCACTGGTCCCTGCTGGGTCCCCTAGCCTGGCCCACCAGCCAACAATGTTTGCGGAGAGAAGACTGAACCCGTCGGAAAGGTCTGCAAGAGCAGAAGGTGGCAGACGGGTGTGGAAAAAGAGGGTGTCTGCCCAGGGAAGGCATCACCCGGATGCAGAGGCACGGCGGCCCACGAGGCGCCCTGCTTCTGAGCTCCAGCTTCCTGGGTGAGCACAGCCACTGAGGAGGGACGGGCAGATGTCAGCGTGCCCCGGACAAACCGCAAAACCCCAAACCGAACGGAGGCCCCTGAAGAGACGCCGAAGGCCGGGACGCCAGGCGCTGGGGTAGAGGGGCCCGGAGAGCCTCAAGGTGCAGAGTTGTCCCCATGAGCAGCGGCCCAAGGGTTTGGTTACCTGTGAAAGCTTGTCTACAGAGCGAATTAAGGAAGTGTGATGTGCTGGCGACGAAAGCCCCCGAACCAGGAAAGACGGCAAGAGGAGAAGGCACCGGAGAAAACCCACAGGAACAGCCACAGAGCAGGTAACAAGAGGGCACGGGACACCCAGCTACAGTAAGGGCTCCGGGCGCGAGCCGGCCGCAGGCTCTAGTCAGCAGGCGTCAGGTGAGGAATGGACAGACCCATCCGCTGCCGACAACGCTCACCTCAGACGGAGAGGCACCTGCAGGTCGGGGCGCCCGGGGGTCTCAGTCGGTCGAGTGTCCGATTCAGCTCAGGTCACGATCTCACAGTCTGTGGGTTCAAGCCCCGCATCGGGCTCTGTGCTGACAGCACGGAGCCTGGAGCTGCTTCGGAGTCTGTGTCTCCCTCTCTCTCTGCCCCTCCCCTGCTCATGCTCTGTCTCTGTCTCTCTCAAAAGTAAATAGACATCAAAAACAAAGGAAGGGAAAGCATCTATCATGCAAGTGGATGAAAAAAGAAAACCAGGCAGCAACACTAGTGTGGGACGCAAGAGACTAAGCAAAGGCTGTAAGAAGAGACGCAGGAGGGCACTACGTAATAATAAACGACAATCCAACGCGTGGCTAAGCACTTGAACCCGTGCCCGCCCCGCGTGGCAGCCCCAGCCGCACAGCGCGGGTAATGGCGCGCAGAAGGGAGCGGGTCGGTGGAACGCAGCGGCGGGAGGGACTACATCAGCGGGTAGATCACCCACCCGGAAAATCACCAAGGACACAGTGGCTTCGAGTGACACACTCGTCCAGATGGACGTGACAGACACATTCAGAACATTCCACCATCAAGCTGCAGAATCCACGTACTTTTCAAGGGCACGTGGAGCCTTCTCCGGAACAGATCCCAGATGAGGCCACGACACGAGTCTCAAGGAATTAAAAAAACAAATTGAAGTCATAGAAAAAAGTCTGCAAAACACTCCCCCGTCCTCACCAGCGGAGTTTCGGATCGGGTCTGCTACCTAAACCGGAGCAAAAACGACGCGACACCGAGACGCTGGGGAGATGAAGGGCCAGCGGGGGCGGGACAGAGCCCAGCAGGGACCCAGGAAAGCCGAGGCGGGACCCTGTGCCGTGGTCCGTGGGGGCAGGGAGGTGGCGGGAGGGGCCAGAGCCTCACGTTTGCTCACTCACCGTCGCGCGTGACCCGCCGGGGGCACGGCCTTGTCGCTGCTGGGACCAGTCTCTGGAGTCAAGGAGGGGCCTGGGGTCCTGAGGCTCGTGAAGCCGCACGCTGGACAGGCCTGGCATTTTCCGTCATGTGTGACGACCACCGTCTACGGAACAAGCGGCAGAGGCCCGTGGCAGGTCCCGACGGCTCTGATCAGGATTAACTCCCGCAGGAGGAGCCCGGGCCCAGGGCCGGCGGGCGGGCCGGGCGGGCCGGGCGGCGCGCAGGCTCCCAGGCCGGGCCCTGAGGGCTGGGCGCCCCTCCTCCAGGTGGTGGGGGGACCCGAGGGGACCGGAGGTTCTATCCATTCCCTTCTATCCTGAGAGCGAGCGGCTGCCAAGCTGTTTTCCAAATGCGAGCACGCTGGGAGGTTTATTTTTTGCAGAAGGTGTAAGACAAATAGGAACTATCATTGCGGAGAACTTGCACGGGGTAATTATTTATGAGTATATTACCTACCATATGGTCTCTGCACTGGTTCAGAGGGTAATCATTCTTATAATTACCTGGGTTTAGAAATACCTCCGCGCAAAGAAGTAAATATGCCTCCTACCGAGGGCAGAAACAGTCTCTCCTCTTCCATAATTAGTGAGCTCTCCTTCAGCCACAGCCTGAAATTACTTTTGGTTTCTCAGGGGCTGAGATCCGGCCCCAGGGGAAGGGCCTCGTGGCCTCGGATCCCCCTCAAGTGCCCTTTGGGACCGACGAGGGCCACTGTGGTGGTGGTGGGGGCTCAGGCACAGACCTGCCTCAGGGCTCAGGGTCCCCTCCATCGCCCACAGCCCAAGCCTCTGGAACCCAGTGTCCCCATGGCTCCACGGGCAGCGGTGGCCTGTCTGGTCCTTGACTGTCCCTGGCCGCCTTCACCCTGCCAGCCAGTCCCCACTTGCTCCGACCCCCTGGCCAGGGCCGCCTCCCATGCCCATCCGCCCTGTCGCTGCCCTGTCTGGGGGCCCGACCACACCTGCCGTCCACAGGGAGAGCCCCCGAAGCCGGTGGGACCAGACGCCGGGAGACCAGGAAGCTGCGTTGAGCCCCGTGGAAAACACAGGTTGATTTTAAAGCTCTGATCTTCATTCTCGGGTGATGTGTTTCCTACTTTTGGGGGATAACCTTTTTCTTTAATGGATTGATAGGCGTTTGTGATTTTTAAAAACAGTCATTTCTTGCTCCTTCCCAAGTTGTGTGTTACTTTTCTGAATTAATAGTGTGCGTGGTGAGGGGTGGGGAGAGAGGGAAGCGGCAGGAGCCCGGGTGTGTGTGAGGGGGAGGCTGCCATCAGCCCGACTTGGATTTGGGGCCGCACACGCCCACTGTGGAGCCAGTGGCCGGGTCTCAGCCGCGGGGACCCAGCCGTGGGGTCTCAGCCATGGGGTCTTAGCCGTGGGGTCTCAGCTGTGCGGTCTCAGCCGCGGGGCCCTAGCCGTGGGGTCTCAGCTGCAGGGCCCCAGTCGTGGAGTCTCAGCCGTGGGGACCCAGCCGTGCGGTCTCAGCCACAGGGCCCTAGCCGTGGGGTCTCAGCTGCAGGGCCCCAGCCGTGGAGTCTCAGCCGCGGGGCCCCAGCCGTAGGGTCTCAGCTGCGGGGATCCAGCCATGGGGTCTCAGCTGTGGGGCCCCAGCCGCGGGAACTCAGCCGTGGAGACCCAGCCGTGGGGTCTCAGCCTCGGGGACCCAGCCTCGGGGACCCAGCTGCGGGGACCCAGCCGCGGGGACGCTGTGTGGCTGCGCAGGCCTCTTGGCCGCTCCGGCACCTCCGTTCCTTTGGCGCCAGAGCCCCTGAAAGGGGGAGATGCGTGTGTGTCTACGCGGGTCTGGCAGGAGTGGTGCCACGTGCTCGTGCACACACGCATATACGCGTGTGCCACGTGCACGTGCCTGTGCAGGCCACGGGAGCAGCGGCCCACGTGACGAGGGCACTGCTGTTTTGCCGGCACTTCATTCTGTTGCATCTGGGGAGATCCGGGGAGGGACCCTGTATGCCCTGAGAGCTGGGAGGAGGCTGCCTCCCCCTGCCCCTCTGCGGCCTCCCCCTGCCCACATTTCCGACGCTGCAGACAAACATTTCAGGTCTGGGCTCTGATGCTGTCTGGAGTCAAGCCAGGTCTGCGATTTCTCCAGCATTTCCAGAAGTGCCGTCCTGCTCTTAGCTGGCATTTTTATTTTCCAGGAGCGACTTGTCACGACGCGTGAGTGTGTGCATTTGTACCGGCTTACCCTCCAGACACGATGCCCCGCTATGTGCAAGCACACGTGTTTTCTCGGGTCCACCTGCTGACGGCGTCTGCTCAGGGGGACGAGGCCCGGGGGCCCTGCCACCTCCGCCGGGGCCGCAGGGAGCAGGCAGCATGGGAAAGCAGGCACCACCCGCCCCCGCGCTCGGACAGGCTTAGCGAGACCCGAGGCTCTGCGGCGGGACTCCGAGCCCGCCCCTGCCCAGGAGCCCGACCGCAGGGTTACGGGCTGGGACTTGCACTGGGCGCCTACGGAGCGCTCGCTGCGGCAAGCTTGCGTAGGGGACGGTGGACAGGGCAAGGGACAAAGCGGCTCCGGGACGTCACCCTGGTGACGGGTGGTCGCTGCCCTGTCAGTCCCCCGGGATCACAGAGTGGGGCGTCCACCCTGAGCCCGAGCCCTTGCCCAGCTGCTGTCTACCCGTCCCCTCGCCGCGGACAGAGGCTTCGTCCCACAGCCCCTCTGAGACCCCTGTCAGGCAGGCACACGTTTGCCTCTGCAGCCCCAGAGGGTCCTGGGCGTGGCGCCTCTCGGTGAGGGGCTCGCTGCGCCCGCGGGACTCGGACAAATGCACCAGCCACTCAACCTAATGAGATAAGAACACAGATGGCTTAGATTAGGTTTAGGGTTAGGCATAATTAAGGGAGCAGATGGGGAAATTCAAGTTAAAATTCAGTAAAATCTTAATTAAAAGATTATGTGTTTCCACCCTAGGATCTTGGGAAGATGAGCTCAGATTTCATGCCCCCACCCCTCCCCCAACAACACACAACCTGAATCTCACATGGTCGGCACCACGTGGATGCCCTGTAGCTCGGGGTCTGAGGTCCAGCCCCTCTCCCCCCAGCCTGGGGAGCTCCGCCCACTCGCCGGCCCCCCCAACAGGTGCGCTCGCTACCCTAAGAAGGTGGAACGTGGGGGTGGGGCACCGAGGAGAAGGAGGCCGGCTGGAGAGCGCCTGGTGGGTGGGGCAGAGACAGGGACCTGCCCCCCTCTTCGCCCCCCTCCTCTGGCTCCTGGGCTGCCCGAGACCCTCTCCCATGAGCTCAGACTGCGTTCCTCCCAGGCGTGCTGTGGTGTCTGTCTCCCCACCGTCCCCCTGGGGCATCTGCCCCGTTGGGTTTGGTGGCTGCCCTGGAGCCCTGTCCGCAGAGGCTGGCGCGGAGGTGCCCCTGACCTGCTGAGGCATGGACGCTTCTGGGAAGCAGGTTTTGTGGGACCCTGCCTTAAGGAGAGGGGTCACCTGTGAAGCTCAAGAGAGATCCTGGTTGGAAGTGGGAGATGGTCCAGCTCTAGTTAACCAACTGATGAGCTGTTATCGAGAGCTGTGTAACACAGCGCCACACACCGCGTGACGTGAAAGGGCCCCTCTGTTTCTGTGGGTCAGGGTTCCGGGCACAGCTCAGGTGGGTCCTCTGCTCAGGATCTCGTGAGGCCACAGTGGAGATGCGGGCCGGGGCTGGGCTCTCATCTGGTGGCTCTGCCGGGGACGGGTCTGCCTCCCCGCTCACTTGCTTGTTGGCAGCAGTGTGGACCGTTGGGCACAGACTGCCCCCTGGTTCCCTGAGCCCCCGACGAGCCGCAGGCTTCCCGGAAGCACGCAGGTAGCGACAGAGCTAGCGAGGGGGACGCCGTGGTCTTCTGAACGGTAACTGCGCATCCGAGTCCTTTGTTGTCTGGTCTTTGTTCTAAGCGTCTCAGGACCCACCTGCACTCAGCGAAGGCGATCTGGGGAGGATGTGGACCCGCAGGTGGGGTCCCCCAGGCCATCTTAGACCCCGCTGACCACATTGTGCATGTGTGTGACTCCTTATTATTAATGGCATTAAACCTGTATTTGTTATATTTGCAGAAGGTATTTTTTCTTTGCCTTTTTGTTTAATTTACTTTTGCAGTAACAGTGGGGTTTTTTTGGTGTTGTGTAGCCAGGTTCTCAGGTTTTCCTTGGTTGTTTCCTTTTTTGGGCTCTGGGAATAGAAGGGCTTTTCTCTCACCCAGATCGATCACACAGACCGATACCCACGCTCTCTGCGTCTTGTGTGGTTTCATGGTTTTATTTTTTTTAATTTTTAATTTATTTTTGAGAGAGAGAGAGAGACAACGTGAGCAGGGGAGCGTCAGAGGGAAGGGGTGACACAGAATCTGAAAACAGGCTCCAGACTCTGGGCTGGCTGTCAGCACAGAGCCTGACGCGGGGCTTGAACCCACGAACCGTGAGATCATGACCTGATCCAAAGCCAGACGCTCAGCCGACTGAGCCGCCCAGGCGCCCTTTGGTTTCATGTTTAGCGTTGAACTCCACATCTGTCTGGATTTGTTTTGTTGTCTCTGGATGGACGGCACTTTCCCCCAAAGAAGGAAGGCGGCTTCCCCAGCGGTGGGTCTGACCAGCCCGTGCTTTCCTCACCGATGTCAGTTTCAGGAAGAGTGAGGTTTTGTGCCTGTGTTGGTGGCTCCGATGGTCGATGTCAGACCCCGAGGCTAGTCCGCTCCCCGAGCGGCCGGCAGGGAGTGAGCGCCTGCCTAGGGAGGAGGGCAAGACTGACCATGGTGGGGGGGGGTCTGGGAGGACCACCTCCGAGCGTCTGGAGCGGCCCCTGTGGGCGGGGAGCCCTGTCCCAGGGAGAGCTCAAGGGTGTCCCTGCATGTGGGGGTCAGAGGCACCTGGAAGGTGACAAACAGGCCATCGTGGGAGGAGGCGCCCGTGCTGAGTTGGGGGCAGCCTGCGTGAGCGGTGTGGTGGGACCCGGGATGTTTTTCTGGTGCTCCGAGGACACTGACTGTGTGGTCCACGGGCCCCATGTGGCCCCTGCGTGTGGGGTCCTTGCCGGGACCCCTCCTGGGAGCAAATCTCCGCATCAGAAGGCAGCAGTAGGCTCTGCGGGCATCTGAGGGTGTGAGTGATGGGAGGGCGGCCCCAGACCAGGACGGCTAGGCTGGCCCTCAACCCTCTGGCTCCAGAGCCTGTGCTGTCCTCCGGCCTCCTCAGGGCCCTAACAAAGGGCCACACCCGGGGAGCTTTGCAATAACAGATCACCGTCTCCCAGCGCTGGAGGCTGAAGGTCCCCCTAGAGGCGTGGGCAGGGGTGCGGGCAGGGGTGCGCTCCCTCCGAGGCTCCGGGGGAAGATCCATCTGGGGTCCCCGGCAATCCTTCCCTTTGCCTGCTCTGGTCTCTGTCTCCGCCTTCACGTGGCTTCTCCTCTTCTGTCCCTCGTATGGACACCTGTCGCTGGATTTAGGGCTGGCCTGGGAAATCCACTATGATTTCATCTTGAGATCCTTAATTGTATCCGCAAATGCAAATAAGGTCACACTCACAGGTTTGAGGGGTTAGGGATTCGTCACATCGTTTTGGGGCCACTGAATCTACTGTATCAAATTATGAGGGTGTCGTTCAGAGATTTTCCTGCACCATCTCTCCTCCCTCCCTCCCCTACCCGGAGGGTCTGAACTGAAGGTCGTACATTCAGGGAAGGGAGGAAGAGGGAGAGGGCAAGGGGGGAAAGAGGGGCGGGGGGGGGAATCCAGTTCGGGCCTCCTGCCGCCACGCGGCTTTGGCACCGCTGACAAGGTTATCAGGGGCTTGAAGGACACTTCGGTATTTAATACCTGGTAACTATTCTTTGTCTTTCTAGACTGTTCTCTTCGCCCCTCCTACTCTGAGATTCTGTTTCTCGGCCAATCTTACTAGTTCATTTTTTCAGATAAAATTTAGAATTATGTTGTCAAGAGTGTCCCCAAACACACTGGACTTAGTACAGAAATGGCACCAAGCACGCCAGCCACGCCGGGGGGTCCGGGTGCGTCCCCACCCGAGCCCTGCCCCACAGGAGCAAAGACGGGTCCCTCAGTCACTGCAGGTATGAGCGGGTTCCACGGAATTCCCGTTAGATTCGTCCCTGAACACCGTGTTCCGGGAGCAGGATGCTTGTTTCAGGTTTTCTAACATCGCTGATATACGGAAGCGCCCGTGGTTTTTCTGTGCTTAGCTTTTCAGCTGGCATAGTTATTATTTTGAGACATTTTCAATGTATTACCGGAGCTTTTTTGGTCGATGGAGGTCTTGCCCGGTGCAGCCCTGGTTCGTTCCGGCACAGTCCCGCGTCTGCATTGGGTTTAATGCTCTTTAAGGGGTTTTGTCAGCATTTGGGTGGCTGTGCTTATGGCGTCTGGATGTAGCCGCCGCTGGTTTTGGGGCTTCCCAGGGGACCCTAGACTCGGTAACGGTGACGCCTGGGTCCCTGCGGGGCACGGAGGTGTGCTCCCAGTAGGACTGCATTCGGACCCGAAGAGTCTTCTGGGAAGGCCCCGGGCGGGGCGCTGGGGAGCCTCGCACACCCGAGGGGGCCTCCTGGCGGAGCACCCAGCCCCTCGGAGTCCATGCCTGTCCTGCTGTTGAGCAGCGGCTTTCTGTGCAGACGAAGCGGGTGTGTTCGCGTCCGTCGCGGCCGGAGAGGGCTCCTGGTCGTCGCTTATGGTCCCTTGTGGCCCGTTCCACACCCGAGACAGGGGTGTCAGTGGGGCAGTGCCCTCTGTCTGCCCTGAACCAGCCTGCCCCCCTGGGGGTGCCTGCGCCTTCCCTGCAGAGACCCCACCCCCACCCCAGCGCACAGGCACGGGCTTTCCAGCCCCAACGCTGCCCCTGGACTTGGTGAGCTGAGCGTCTGTTCTCATCATGCCATTTACTTGAAAGTCAGCAAGGGAAGGGCTTTTAAAAATAGATTTTGTGTTTTAGGGCACTTGTAGGTTTTCAGAAAGCTTGCACAGAAAGTGGGGGGTTGTGGTAGGCCTTCCCGCTCCCCGGCCCCACGCGCCCGGGCTGATGAACTGGGTTGATGCGCTATCCTTCGCCCGAGTCGATGGTTTACTCCAGGGGTCACTCTGTGCCCGGAAGTTGTGTGGGTTTTGCCGACTCCCGTTCCTGCCCACCTCCTGGACGCGCCCCCTGGGGCTCCTGCTCACCCTTCTGTGCCCGCCCTGAACCTGCAACCCCAGGCTGCCCACTGTCCGTGGTTTCGTTTTGTAGGATGGGAAAACTCGTCGTGCGTGTGCAGGGGGGCAGCAAACGAGGGGAGGGGGTGGGATGTCAGGAGACACGTCCCGGGGCATGCCCGGCCCCCGGGAAGCCCCGAGAGGACAGTGTGCAGGGGTGGCCAAGCGTTGCCTGTGACCCAGGAGGGCACCGATGTCCCGGCGAGGGGTCGGGGAAGGCGGTGGGGCCGCTGCACGGCAGAGGAGGGCTGGGAGGGGGAGCGGGTGAGGGCCGCCTGGGCGGTGGCAGCGAGCACGCGCTAAGGCCGCGGACCAGGCTTCCTGAGGGACCAGGTCCCCTGGGGCGCAGGGCGGGGCGAGGTAGGCCGGGGGGCTCCCAGCTGGCAGGAAGCAGAGCAGGGCCACTAGCGGGGGCTCTGATGTCGCGTCTCTGTCGCTGATCCCGACCACACCTGGGCAGCACAAGGACCCAGGACACTTCTGCTTTGCGGAAAGTAAGATTTGGTCTCGGTCTGGGGAACCGAGACGGTTTTAAAGATCCAGAACTGAAGCGAGTGACTCCTGTCCCGGACGCTCGCCCCTGGATTAAGCCCCCAGTGCGAGCGTCTCTTTCCAAAGGATTCTTTCAATTCTTCTGCTTCTGCTGCTGCTTCTTTTTTTTTTTTTTTTTGGTAACATTTTGTGTTTTCATAAAAGCCATATTCCATCAGCGTTACTCTGTAGCGCTCTCTCAGAGCCAGATCTATTTTTTAAAAAGCATTTGGCGCTCTGAAGTGTTACATGTGGCTCAGTGAAAACAGCAATATGCAGAGATTCAAAAGATGTCACTCCACGTTAGGTACAAAATGTGACTGGCCTCACTGATGTACCAACACAGACACGGAATTCAGATGTGGCATCGTGGGAAGCCAGGGGACCGTCCTCGCACGTCACCTTCCAGGGCGTGAATTCCAACGTCTTCCAGACTGGTCCCCGACAGGGAGTGAGGGAGAGAAACCTCCTGGGCGCCTGCGGGGAGGCCGCCGGGGGTCCACAGGATTCCCCACCCGGCATCTGGCAGACGGGGCCAGCCAGCCGCCCACACCTGCTTCCTCGGGGACGGCGTGTCCCGGGGACGCGAGCCTTGGTGGCCTGGCCTCCCACCGGCCTCCTCCGCTAAGCCCTCACGCGTGTGCTCTTAGCGAATCCTGTGACAGTCCTCGTAGAGTGCCACGGGGTCCCGCCGCCTGCAGACCGGGGAACCCCGCTCCTGGAGACTGAGTGGACGCGGCTGGACTGTGGCTTTTCTCCCAGGGCGCATGCGCGCTGGGCCGCACTCGGCGGCAGGCGTGACAGTAAGCAAGCTTTGATGGCTGTCATGTGAGCACCTGGCCTGGGTATGCACTAGACCGAGGCAGCTCTTAGGGCTTCGGGTCACGATGGCCCGCGGTCCTGTCGCGGTTTGGGGGCCGGCGTGGTGGGTCCTGTCGGAAGGCTACATACAAACAGGAGGAGCCCGTCCCCCCAGGAACAGTCCTGTGTTTTGGCCATTAGCAAACGGTCACCGTCGCGGCCACAGGTGCCCTGAACCTAGCTGACTACCAGCTTCGCAGCGGGACACAAAGCCGGCCCCTCGGTGACGGAGCTCCCTTCTGAACACAGCCAGCAGCTGACCGTCCTTCTGAAGGCCAGCCAATCAGGAACAGCCCCGCCCTTAGGCTCCGAACCCCTGAAAACAGCCTCAGGTGGGTAACTGAGAAGCCACGGCTGAAGGTCACACGGTCCCCAGACATTGTGATCTGGGCTCTTTGCCTCGGGGAGGTGCCACTCTCCCTCCCCTCATTCAGGTGTTTGCTCTGACCCCAAGGGGCCACTTCCAGCCTGTGCTGTGCGGGGCCACCACCAGAGGCCTCCCCGCAGGCAGCAAGTCGGGCTTGGCGATGGGGCCCAGCACCCAGGTGGGCGGGTACTCGGGTCGGCAGGTACTCAAGGGGAGGGTACTCAGGGGGAGGGTACTCAGGTGGGCGGGTACTGGGGTGAGTGGGTACTCAGGGGGCTGGTACTTGGTTAGGAGGGCACTCAGGTGAGTGGGTACTCAGGCGGGGCTGGCACTCAGGTGGGCAGGTAC
>PJEM01019446.1:0-15942 GCA_004023845.1 Helogale parvula
TTTCTGCATCTGACTGCCAGCCCGCCTTCCCCTTTAGGGTCTTGTCACTGTGGTCACAGGCAGCTGCCTAGCTTGTGGGAACCTGGGCTTGTAATTACTCGTGGGCCTCTGGGGCTCCCTCTGGGGTTGGTTGTCTCCCCAGGAATCTGCAGGACCTCTTGGAGGCCCAGGCTTAAGCTTATTACCAAAGAGGGGCCTCTACACTGGATCAAGAAGGGCCCCAGGCCCCTCTGGAGGCAGTTCCCCAACACAGAGAAGACGGCCCCCGCCGCAGGAATCTCCTGCTCATGCTCCCAGGATCTGGGGTGTCTCCTTGGCCTCTGTGTGCCAGGCCCGGTAGGGACAGAAGAGCAGGAAGGAGCTGAGTTCAGCAGGCCCAAGAACGTGAAGAGCTCTAGACTTCTGTTTTCTTGGCTGCTGCTTGAACTCTCCCTGTTGATCCCAGCTGAATGGGGAGGGGCTGGGATGACTTTTTTACATCAGCCTCAACAGCCTTGGAAGCCCTTCTCCCAGCCTTGGCACCTTGTTCTGGCTGCCAGCCTGGGCCTGTTATCTCTTGGGGAAAAGGCATGGCAAAGACACCCCATATGGGAAAAGAGTGACAGAGAAGAGGCTAAGAGAAAAAGGCGGAAGGTTAGGGAATCTGGACCCTCACTGGAATGTGCCAAGTGGCCCCACACAGGCCTCCACGCCCACTTTCTCCTGGGCCTGCACCTGCCCTCTCTGCTCCTCTCCTTCCCCCACTCTCCAGTCGCAGGAAAGTCAAGGCCCCAGCACAGAGAAAGGCAGGGCTGTCTGCAGCCCCAGGGTGAGCTCGGTGGACACTCCCAGCTTCCTGGAGGAGCTGGAGGGGCAGGAATCCTGCGCCAATTCCATAGGCTTCTCAGTTCCCAGAGGTCAACACCTTGACTCCATCTGTCCTACCATCTGCTGTTTTCATCCTTGTGGAGATGGAAAAGCCTGTCAGCCAACTCCAGAGCTTTGCAGGAGGGTCTTCAGACCCTGGAGGAGGCCTGCCAGGGTCCTCTCTTGCACACGGTCCCCCAACATTCTACATCCTGGTAGCTTTAACAAGTCTCTCTCCCTCGAGGCTTTCAACACTGGGCTGTTAGTCTTCTGAGCAGGAGCCCAGCCCAGAACTGAGTCTTTTGTCTATCTGCAGCCAGGGTTGATCCAAAGGCAGGGAGAAGTCAGCCCCAGAGGTCACATGGGGGTCACATCACCAAATGTGAGAATATTTTTTTAAGCCCTGCAGTGCTTTCTCAGCTGTGTGGTATCTGAGCGCTCACCCAGGTGGAGCCCCCATTCCCAGCCATTCCCTACCAGGCCCAATGGGAAGCTCCGGGCTCGGGATAAGATGCCCAGCTGCTCTTCGGAGTGGGCTCGCTGCTCCAGGCCAAGTTTGGGAATCACTACTGGGCTCTCGTCCTAGCCCAGTGGCTGACTCACCACTGTCCTCTGGATAAGACCCCGCCTTCTGTCCTCATCCACCCATTTGGATGTTGTGTGGAAGACACCTGGCAGTCTCTGGCCCTGGCCCTGGCCTTCTCCTCTCCAGTGCCTCTACTGCTTCTCCTTCTGGTAAACCTGGCCACAACCTGCTCTCCCTGGAGACCTTTGCTATCATGGAACCTCATTGTCCCAGGGTACCTTCGTTAGGGTTTCAATCCCAGCACTGTGCCCGAGGAGTACAGCACCCTCCCTTCAGAAGACTGTGATGGCACACTCTGCCCTTACCAGCCAACGACCAGAGCAGGAGGGCTCTGAGCCTGCTCCTGGCCACCAAAGCCAACTTCTCACCACCCACTGAGAACAGGAAATGAGTGTGTGCCACACACCTCTGCCTCCAAGCCTGGGGGGGTCTCCAGGCTGTTTTCCGGCTTGCCTCTGGCCTGTTGGAGTCTGGGGCGGGGGGTGGACACAGACCAGACTGCTTCCTCGTCCTGCCTCCTCCTTGGCCATTGTGGGCGCCAGAGCAGCTCCTTGGCAGGCCTTACCCTGTAAACAACACATTTCCGCCTCTGAGAGAAGGAAAGAGAGGGAAAAGAAAGCCAAACTTGTTGGGAAGCAAGAACAACGTGTCAACATGAAGAGCAAACAAGGCCCCGGACAAAGTGTGGATTGTCATATCAAGGGGAAGGAGTGGGCATTGTCAGCACTGTTTGCAGACTCAGAAATAGCACCAACCAAGACATTTGAATCCGATCTGCAGCAGCTGGGCTCCTGTCTGCAGCACGGCAGGGCCAGCCCAGGGCAGGCACCATGAAAAGTCACTTTTCGGGTTCCTTCTGGACCTTGCTGGGGCTTGGGGAATTGGGAGATTGTTGACAGCCCTCCCTTTCTCATCACCAGCCAGCCAGGTGATGATAAGGCACTTGGAGTAAGCTGCCAGTCTGGATTCCAAGCCACCTCTTTGACCAACACTGGGGGTTGGTAGTGGGGGGCAAGGAGCCACTGCGCCCCTCACATCTTGGCCAACTAGATGGTGATGAAGCTGCAGCCGCCAAACCACCTGTATTGGTTAAGCCTGTGCCTGGTAAACCGCCTTCCCCCGTGAGCCTGAGTATTTCCTACCCATGATCTTCTGGGGTGCCTCAAACATGCAGATGCCTTGGCCTTGCCAGGATATTCCAATACAGAAGGTCCGGATGGCATCTCCATATTTTCAAAAGCTTCCCAGGTAAGTCTGCTGTTCAGATTGGTTGGTGGGAGCTTTCTCCTCTCACCAGAGAGCCTCCTCCCTCCAAAGCCTGGTTACACAGGAACATAAGCATTTTATGCCCAGCTCATGGTGACTGCAGATATTACTGAGTGCGGTTATCATTTTCAGTATTATTACTGTTGTTTCTACTGCTGTTTTCTGGGTTAGCAAAATGTTCCCTTACGTATGCATTCACGAAGCTGGCCTGGAAATTTGCCTTGCTGGTTCCCACTTGGAAACCATCTTTGGGCACAGGTTGCCTTCCTTTCCAGTTGGCTAACTTGGCTTTTGAGCAGCTGGGTGTCTATGGTGCGCAGTCCTCTTGAGCTGATCAGGGTCGTTCTTGGGGAGATACATGGCTGGTTGGGGTCAGGGTGGCTGGTTTTCTAGGCCGTCGGTAGAAGCCAAAGTCACCTCCACCTCCTCTTTCAGAGGAGAGAGAGGAGTTAGCCATGAGTATACAAGGCTTCTAGAATTGAGGTATTTTCCCCAGACAGGAAAAAGAGTATCCTCTACCACGATGAGGTCAGATCACTGTTCTAAAATCCAGGAGCCTTGTTGCCTCTCGACACCTGCTCGTCTGCAAAATGGGGGGGTGACAGTTACCGCCATTGCAGGACTGCCAGGAGGGTTCAATGAAATGATACCAGTCAAGCACTTAGCCCAGTGCCCCGCACATGGAGGAGGCGCTACTCTGCTGTTGGCAGTGTTCTCATTGCTACTGTCATCATAACCATCCCGTTATCATTTGTGGCAGAGCCAGGCAGCTCCATGGGGACCCAGTGAGCTTCAAGAGCCCCAGGTGTGGACTTTTCCCACAGTTGCATCACAACGGCGAGTCTGTTGCTCATGAGAGCGCCCAGGAGCTGCTCCGTCACAGTTGTCTATCTTCAGTGTCCTGTGGATAAGATCTGTTAACATTCTCAGCTCCAGGTCTGCAATATACAAAGAACAGGGCCTGCTTGTTCAATCCAAGCTTCTAAGGTTTAACTCCCAAAGGAAATTAAATTAGATGCCTGCAGCTATGACAGTCTGTCGTGTTTCTTTGCAGGGACTGTCACCCTTAATATCATGCAGATCTTGTGTATAATTTTCTGTTTAATTCTTTTAAAATAACGTGAGGTTTCCAGCAGGAACCCACAAAGCACCAAAAGTGACAATTGAGGAGTGACTAGGATTTGTCCCCTTTTCTGATCTTGCCATCCCCTCCCCCAGCTGGGCATAAAATGAGTCTACACACAGATGGTACGCGCTTGGTGGTGGTTCTGCTAAAAGCCACCATAGCGTGCCCTCTCTCCACCACCTATTCCAGACCTTTGTCAGAGGAACTGGCTTAGGACGGAACTCTGTGTTAGTGGGGTTGCCTTTCTCCTCTTTAGCGTCTCACTGGGTGGTCACAGTCCCAGTGAACCCTCCCCTCCACCTCAGCCCCAGCACTGTAGTCCCAGACCTATTTACCTTTATGGCAGAAAATCCCTCCCTGCAAATTATTTGTGGGTAAGAAATCAGCCCAGCCTGACCCAGACTGGAGCCATTGTAATGTAATTGGGTTTTAGGTATGCTTGTGTTTGTGCTAGCATTTGCAGAGATGGCAGCAAGCCCCGGAAATGCCAAAACTATGAATGTGACTTTTGTACTACTCCCGCAGACTGGTGATAACTGGTAGGGAAACTCTGGGCTTCGAAGGGGGCGGGGACCCTGGGATAACAGAGGGGCATGGATCTTCCTGGCAGTGGGAAGACTGAGGTGTGATTGGGAAAGAGTCGCTGGAGTCTGGGAATGCTCCAAAGCGCACTTGGAGGAAGAAGGTAGGTGGGAGGGGCCATCCCAGGTGAGCATTTCCCTCCACTGACTTTGCCTATTTAAATCTGCTCTCTGGCCTCATTTGAAGCCTGAGCTCCTAAAACAGAAAAAAAGAAATCGGTGAGATGGGAGCCAATGGTCAGAGCTGGTTTGCTGCTGACTGTGGGCTTGCAGCCTGGGAAGGAGATGTCCTTGGGCTCCCTGTCAGCCAGGAGAGGGTATGCGTCCAGGTAGAGTGTAGCTGCTTTCATGCCTGGGTCTCTGGGGCTCCACCCAGGGCCAGGCCTAGCAGAGGCGCCTACGGAATGCCAAATGCGTGGGTTTGAACAGATTGATGGGCAGATGAGTGAAAAAACGAATAAATGTGTAAATGTTGTGGGGGGAAGAGCAGTACTTCGGGCCCAACTGGGATATGGTCTTATCTCAGCCACACACAAGCCATGTGACATCGGGCAAACTACATAACCTGTCTGTGCCTCAGTTTCCTCATCTGTGAGGAGACTGAAAGAGGTAAGATACAAGAGCAGTCCACACAGTGCCTGGTACGGCGGTGGTTTGCTCGCTCGGGGTCATTTTCTCATTCCTCTCTCCCACCTCCAGGCCATCAACTTTCCTCCTTTGGAGCCGGCCATCCTCCGTGGTCCCAGCAGCCCTGCTTGCTGCTGTCCCACACTTCTCTGCCATTTCATTTCATCTCACAAGCTGACTATATTCCAAATATTGAAACTTCTGGCCAGAGTGGACAACTCCCAGGGGAACCCTGAAGGCTATTTTCTCAAGTCCTTGATCCCCATCCTCCTAAAGGGGTTTCCCTGAGAAGTCGCTTACCTTGGTCTTCACCCCATTGTCCTTCCTCTGTGCCTCACCCAAGGCATTCTGAGTTTGTTGGAGGGGGCAGAACAGCAGCAGTGGAGCCATAGCCTGGAGGGTCCAGAAGGGTCAGGTGTGGAGACCAGGTGGCTCATGGACCAGCGCAGGGAGGAAAAGGGTGGGGGAAAGGGTCAGACTGGAAAGAGGAAAGACATCCTCAGCCTGGGCCCACTGTGGTACAGGCCTGGCGTGAGCTTGGCCTAGCTCTCCCGAGCCCGCTGGGAAAATGGCCCACCAGGTTGAGGAAGGCCTGTGAGGGTAGTGGTTGTGTCAGCTGAGTAGTGGGGCCGGGCTGTCCCAAACATCAAAGCATGATGTGGCAAGGCATCAGACTAGAACAGCCAAGTGGGACAACTGGGAGGTGACCTGGAGGAGAGGTTTCTCGAAGCAAGTTTTGGAGAACTCAGTGGCAGAATGAGGCTGGCAGGACAAGGGTTTGGGATCTTTGGGCTTGAAAAGATGCGGATACTGCGGAGGGAATCGGGAGTTGAGAGACCTTTTCCCATTTGTAAAATGAGAGAGATTGGTGGACAGTCTGCAAATTCTCCGGCTCACACATTCTTGGATGTACCTTCCAGGGCATTTCAGATTCCAGACAAGGCTTGTATTCCAAATACAAACAGATTCCTTTTTGTCCTACCAAGCGGGGGGTGAGGGGGACATGCGAGCCCAGTTGGGCATGGAGGATGTTAGCAATCGCTGTTCCCCAGCCATCAGCTTTTCTGTTTCCCCTCTGCTGCACTGCCGCATGCAGGGGGCCTGAACTGCCAAACGGGCTCTTGTCCTGCCCATTTCCGTGTCCCTTCTGGGGACTGGCAGTACCATCTTCCCACGTACCCCACCCTCCCCATTGTCCTGTGACACCCTTCCTTCACTGCCCGCATCCCTCTGAGATTGCAGGCCGCTGGGGGTTGAGGGGAATGACACGGATAGGCTGCCAGCACGTCCCTCCCTAGAACGGATCACCAGGGGCTCATACCTCTTCTGTGGCCAGAAGAAAGATCCATAGCTTGGCATTTGGCAGAAAGACCATACATTAAGAAATAATAATAAAAGCCTGTCTTGTGCCTTCTTCCCAGATTCTGTTGACTGAAGAGTTTGTAGAGAAAATGTTGGAGGACTTAGAAGATTTGACTTCTCCAGAGGAAGTAAGCCTGTTTGGTTCTAACAGCAGCTTCCCGTCTCCAGGAGCCCAAGTGTGTCTTTCCATCTGTCTGTCTCCAGGGTGTGGGGATAGGCTGAAAGGAGCCCCTGGAGATGTTAAACAGCTTTACTTCTGCCTTCCCACCACCCCACGCCCCACCCCTGCTCCTTAAGGACACCCAGCAAATTGTCCGCGTTGGTGGCTCCCGAGAACCTCATTGAAGAGGCAGCCAGGGCCTCTGGGCTGGTGGTTCTCCTCAGCCCCTGCTGTTCCCTGGCAGGTCCTGAACAGAAAGCCCATGCCTGCTGCCAGAGAACATTCCACTGGGGAGTTCTGGTGGGCAGTGAGGGACTCCTGCTCTCGCCTCAGGCCACCCAGGAGCCGGCTTCCTTCTTTCCCCAGCCATGAGCTCTTTCTTCTTGGTCTGCCTCTTCCAGCAGGAGGAGCTGGCAGGCCAGGTGGGGGCCTGTGCCTTCCCCGGCCGCTCATCTGGGGTACAGGAATGGAGCCCATAAGCCCCTTTGTTTTTCTTCCTTGTTCCTGGCATCCTCATTTGCAGGGACTTACCTCATCCTGGAAAGTCCCGTCCCCTCCCCCGGCCTCCTACTAAGCTGCACCCCAGTGGGATCTGAGCCTTCCTGGCCTCAATGCCCCATAAGTTAGTGGAACATTAGCAACCTAGCCAGGCCTCTGGAGGGCCCTCCTCTGCCTGTGGGAGAGACAGACAGACCCTTCTGTTGGCCTCTCTGCCAGGAAGTGTGTTTGGGGGAGAACTCTTTCACCTCCCAGGGGCCAGGCTTTCAAGCCAGAGGGAGGACATGCAGGAGCTAGCTTTCAGCCAGGGCTGGAGTTTACAGCTGCCGTGGCTCCCAGGGCTGTGTCAGCTGGGACTTGGTGGCCTCCGATGTCCACCAGGTGGAGGGGCGTACATGGGGTGAGACTGTCCTGTCCAGGTCTCCAGGTGGACAGGAACTCCTCAGAGCCTGAGGTCACCTCTGTCCTCTGGGATGTGGCTTGATAAATTAACTCATTTATACATTCCAAAGTCACTGAGCACCCAGTTTGTGCCAACCAGTCAACCCCCACGAGTCACTGGTCCCTGAGGCCTGGCTCCTATTCAGTCAGACCAGAGCCAGCTGCCCAGAAGTGCTTCCGGAGAGGCCGTGTCGCACTGGGATGGCGCTGTGCCAGACCGCTGCTTTGAGCTTGGGTGTTGAGGGGGTAGGAGGGGGACAGTCCAGGAGCAGGGACAGGAGCCAGGGGGAGCTGAGGAAAGTAGGTCACTAAAAATGACTTTTTTTTTGCTTCTCTGTCCAGAGGCTGTCCCCACATCCTGCCCCACTCTCCACTCACTCTGGTCCTGGCTTGGACAAGTTCCTCATCAGAAGGAGGGAGAAGGGCCAGCCAGGAAGTATTAGGCCTGTCTCCAGCCCCAGCTCTAGGCAGGCTGAGGGCCCTGTTCTTCCCACCTTTCCAGCCTGGCCTGACTTCTCCTCTAGCCCTGAGACAGTAGGAGACAAAAGGCAGACCCAGTTTTTAAGTCAGTGAGCATCTAGTGAGCACCAGCTATGTACCAGACCACATGCAAGATCCTTGAGAGGGAATAAGATCTATCAGCCTCTTTCCTTTACCCCAAACAGAAGCCTGAGAAACAAAACTGAACAAATCTGCGATTCCTGGTCTGGGGTAGGAAGAACTTGGACTCGCTCTGGCTTCCACTGGCACCATGCTCAGGCTGGCAGCCCTGGGTAACAGATGAGCTTGAACAAAGGAGAGCAGAAGGGGGTGCACCAGGCCCAAGAAATCACCTCTAGCCATCCTTGTCCTGCTCCCCTCCTCGCCTGCTCCCACCGAGGCCAAGCCAGGGCCTCCTTCCCTTTGGACCCTTTGGCCAAGGCCACAGAGGGCAAGTTCCAGGGTCCTTCAGCACCAGTCTCTGAAAGAGAAGCCATGGCAGGGACAGGACCACAGAGTTCCAGACCTCAAGCCACTTCCCTGTATCCTGGGCACCCTCCCCCTGCCCCCCAACCCCCCAGCCCCAGGGCCTCAGGGAGCAGATTCCTTACATGCTTGTGGCTGGAGGCAGAACCAAGGAAGTGAGTTGGAGGGAGGTCAGCACAGTCAAGAAAGAGTTAGAAAACATGCCTCCTCCAACCCCAGTTAATTATTGGCAGGGCAAGGGGGAAGAAGGGGTCACCGAACGCCAGTAGCTTGACCCCAGCCAC
The DNA here is from genome assembly GCA_004023845.1 of Helogale parvula. Lineage (NCBI taxonomy): Eukaryota > Metazoa > Chordata > Mammalia > Carnivora > Herpestidae > Helogale > Helogale parvula. The sequence continues at coordinate 8,744 of PJEM01019446.1, forward strand.
CCACCTGGGGACAGCATTTGCAATTGAAGCCAGGCAACCAGTGGCCTCCCTTGCCCCCAGCACCTGGAGGACAGAGCACAGGTGAGGGCCCGGAAAGAAGGCAGTAAGTTCTGCTAACTGTGTGCACTCTGGCTCTGTGCTTGCTCCCTCCACAGTTCAAACTTCCCAAAGAGTACAGCTGGCCTGAAAAGAAGCTGAAAGTCTCCATTCTGCCCGACGTGGTGTTCGATACTCCACTGCACTAGCCTGGGCTGGGCCCTGCAGGGGCCAAGGGAGAGCCCACCCGCTCCCCGCTGACTTCCAGGATAACAACTGCGTGAAAGAGATTCCCACAAATAAAAGGACAAGTGTGAGGATGACCACGCGGCCACCGCACCCCTGCCTCATCCTCGGCTCAGGGGCCTCACCCCCCAGCCAGCCAAGCCACCTGGGCCGGGAGACGGCAAATGCAAACCTTCCCCTCCCACTGCTGCCACCGATTGTGGTTTGAGATTTGACTCTGGACCTTCGACTTGACATGGCCTTAGGTGGAGACAGGCCTCATCCTCACCCCTCCCCGGCCATGCCGGCCAGCACGAGGGAGTGGCGTGGCCACGTGCGTGCACTGCCCAGTTCTGCTCTGGGAAGCCTTTGGTAGGCAAGCTCCTCTGGCCACGGAACAATTCCTCCGACCATGTTTGCTTTTCTTCCTCCTTATTTTATTTTGTAGAAACCGGATGGTATTTTATTGGTCTTCAAGGATGTGCAGAAGCCGTGTATATGATGTTTTTTAAACAGAACTTCATTCCCAGATGAACTCTCTCATTCTCTAGGACAGGGGCCCCGAGCCGTCTCGCCCTCCCTGAGCCACCACCAGAGAAGGTGCTGGTGTCCACCTGCCAGCCCAGGACGCAATGGAGCTAGCTTCACAGAGAGGCTTTTCCTCCCAGCAGGGCCTGGTGGAGCCTGGGGCAGGGGGAGAGCTGACTTCTGCCCCCATGCAGCCCAGTTTCGCTGGGGTCTGGAGGAGGTGCTGCTGGTTCTCAAGTGGACCAGGCCCCTGGCTGAGTACAAGGACCACCAGGGTCTCAGAGATTTGGGAGCCCCAGCCCCGTCTTCCGGCAGTGTCCACCCAACCAGACTTGCCTGAGGGAGAGTGAGGCCCCACACTTCGTAGACCATCCCACCTGCCCCTCAGGGCCTAGGTCTCCAGCTCTTTGAGCACTCCAGTCCCATTTCCTCATCCCCTGGGCCTCCCAGCCTCCAGGCTGCAGGACTCTGGCATATTAAAAATGGAAAAAATCAACCTCTCAACATGTCCTTCACTTTGATTTTGTAAACACCACACTCTGCTGCCCTCCTCCGCCCTGTGTGCATTCTTCTCTTGTCTTTCCTTCCCCCATTTCATTCCCTGCCTCTTTTCCTGCATCCTGGCCTCTCCTAGTCCCTACTGCAGATCTCACGGTCTTCCTCCCAGAAACAGACCGAACTCTGGCCCATGGGTTTGGGGTTCCTCTTGGATTCTCTCCCACTTCTCACCCGGAATCAGCAAGCCCCTTGCGTGCCCTCTTACCTCTGATGCTAGGGACTGCTATTTCAAGATCACCCTTCAGGCCTTTCCAAAGTGAACTCCTTTTGTCTGTCGGGGTCCTACTAGGACCATGCACTGCCCCGTCTGTACTGCCACACACTTGGGCACCACCATGGTGTCACAGGAGGCCCATGGGGGGCAGGACCCTTCTGATGAGAGACTCAGCCAAAGAGCTGCCTCCAAGGGTCATGAAGGCAGTGGCCAGGCCCTCCGGGGAGCAAGATCTGGACTTCCAAGGGGCCATGAGGGACTGGCTGCTTGTCGGCACACCCCCCAGGGCTACCCAGTTAACTCCATCAAACGCGGAGCCTCCAGGTGGATCAGCCCGGAGTCCTGGGAAAGGCAGGCTCCAGGCCTCCACCGACGAAGATGGAAGCTCCTTTGGACCTGATGTTGGCTGTAGCTGTGCCTTCTGCTCCAAGGACTTTTCCAAAAGGACATTTCTCTGGCCTTCACCCACCATAGCATCACCGCCTTTGAAGCTCTTGTCATCTGATGTTTCACGGCCAGAGAGGTGCCCTTAGCCTGTCTCCTTTCCTTGCCACCCTGGCCTGCCTGCCCACAAATTCTTTCTTTCTGGGGGATCTGCCTCTTCCTGTCTGGTTTGGCCAAGGTGGAGGAGGGTATTTTCTGGGCTGAGCTTTGTCGTCATTATGGGAGGCAGGCGGGAAGCAGGTGAGCTCTGAGACAATGAGCATGAAGCCTGTGGCCCCTTCCTGCCCCGTGATGTCAGGAACCTCCAAGGTCCGGCTGAGGCCAGGCCTCCATCTTCTTTCCCTACACTACATTGGCTCTGGTGAAGTAGCAGAGCATACACCATCTCTGACCTGGCCTTCCAGAGGTTTCTCGGGGTGGGTGGGGCTCCCTACTGAGCTTCTGGCTGGTGTGAAGGGACCCTCACCGAGGACCAAGTGAGGCTGATATGTAGCGTGCCCAGCATAGCACCTGGCACATGGTGGGTACTCACTAAATGCCTCTTTTCCTCCCTGCAGCTCTTCAGGTGCCCTGACATCGTGAGCCGGGGAGGTGAGAAGCCTCCCTCCCCAAATCCACATCTCTCATAGGCTTGTGTGTGGCTCACCCAGTCCCTCCCTCCAGGTCCCTGTGGCTAAAGCTTCTGAGAGGAAGGGACTCCCCCATGCAGGTGGCCTTCCACGCACACGCAGCAGCCTCTGGAACTCCTCGTGTCCAGTGTGGACTGCAAGAGGCCCGCAGACCCAGTGTTATTCTGACAGGTAGAGTGGCTCATGCAGGGTCTCAGGTCTGGCTAGGGAGCTGGGTGCCTCTTCCTGCCCTTCTCTTCCTCTTCCAAAGGTGAGGCTTCAGGGCAGGAACCAGGAAGCCTTGGGGAGAGTCTAAAGGGCTCGAGGATTTTAAAAAATAAACATGGGGTCTTGGGACTGGCTTTTGAGATTGAGTTGAGAGCAGGGGGAAAAAACCCTGAAGGTTGGTGCCCCTATGGGGCAGACCAGTAGAGAACTCCCTTAACTGTATTTTTTTATCTGGTTGTCTTTCCTCTCTGGCTTCAGGTCCTCTATGCCAGGGGAGGTACCTGGGTCCTGTTATAAAACAGGAGCCCCATAGAGAGAGCCCTCCTTTTGTACAAGTACCTGAGTGCTGCAGTGAGCAGACTTTTGTAAAATTTTATATTAGTTTCTAATGTCAATTGTGACTCGGTTCCTGGGAGCTGCAGCCAGCCTGGGACTTTTGTAAGAATTTTTGGGTGACTCACTTAGATGTCGTTTCCTTCTTGCTCCCTCTTTCTCTGTGTAATCTAAGTGCATTAAACATATTTGCAGAAGTGCCTGGATCTTGTGCTCCTTTCTGGATGCCTGGAGTAGGGGAGTGGAAAGACCTGGGGCCCTGGTAGAGGGGGTGGGGTGGACTCAGCCACTTAGAAGAAGCTGGCATGGGGGAAGGCCCCGGAAGACTGGAAGCCTGTTGTTGGGGGGGGGGGGGAGCCGTAGGGGTGCCAAGGAGCAGAATCACACAGCTGGTGACTCTTCAGTCATGCAGAAATGACTTTGCAGGGACTGGCTCCCTTTCACTGATCTTGAATTCCTCTAAGGTCATGGGGGTAGGAGCAAGGAACAGGTCTGGGGAGATGAGTGAGTGGGTCAAGACTCTTTTTATTCCTCTTCCACCCTCCTCTCACCAAAAAGCCCTTTCCTCTTGGGAAGGTGGGCTTCCCTTACCTCCTGTTTTAGAGTCCTCCCGCCCCTTCCAGCTAGGGTCAGGAGCCGGCAGTTCCCCTCACCCTCTAAGTTCAGCCTCCTAACCCACGGCCTGATGGCAGGATGAAGGGGCAGCTTCAGAGCCGTCTCACCCACTGGGTGACACAGAAGCCAGCCCTCCCTTCCTGTGGCCTGAGTGACAAGGTGGTGGATCTTCCTTCTGTGGATTGCCCAGCTCCTGTTTCCTCGGGGCCCCCCATGGCACGACACAGCCCAGTGCCTGTGGGGAGAAGGCAACAGCCTAGGACCTTAGAGGCCAGCAGGAGAGGATCCACACCCAGACAGGGTTCCCAGAATCCGCAGGACTGCTCTGGCCCACATGTATCTTTTCCTGCTAGGCCTGGCCGCCTGTCTTGGAGAACAGCAGGGTCTTTTTCCTGGTCCTCAGGATGGAGCTGTAGCACCCAGGGGGTTCTGCTGGAGCTAGTGGAGAGGGCCTGGGGGGCATCACAAGAAGGGACGGGACAAGAAGTGTCATTTCTTATGAAGAGACTCCCTGTCCTCTTTGAGAGCCAGACGTATCTGGGGGGCTTTCCCAAGTGGAGGTCAATACTCCTTCCCCTGTGACCTTCTGGTGAACCATGGCTGGCCCCTGGAACAGTGAGGCAGGTCCTGTCTGGGGCCCTCAGTCATTCTGGCAGTCAGAGCAAGGGAGCTGGGAGGGTCTGGAGCCAAGCTGAGACAGCAGGGTGGCCCAGGCCACACCCCTTCCCCTTTTCTTTTCTCCTTGGAGGTTGGAGGGTGATTATCTAATCTTCCTCATCTGACCAGCAGGGAAGGACTCAGGGTCAGAGTGAAGTTCCTGGCCCAGAGAGTACAGAATAGCAAGATCCTACGTTTCAGTAGTTCCAGGAGACAGGACTGTGGTTATTTCTGGAAAGAGGCTTCTGTTCCTATAGCAGAGACCCTACCCTAGATTTAGGGAGGGGAGAAATCTGCCATGTGTTATGTAATGTAGCCTCCTCCAGGTGTCTGCTCTGCCCCATCTGGAGGTTGGGGGTGGGGGGTGGGATTCAGGGTACCTGGGTTGCAGGGGACCCACAGGCTCCAGAGCCATGGGAACCTAGGACATTTGCCATATTGGCCTAACCAGAAGGAGAATGCAAGCTGGAAGTGATTCAACCCAGTCTCCCAGGCACTGAGGCAGCTAAAGGTTGCAGCCCAGAGGAGGTAGGGAGGCCAGGCTACGGGTGAGGGAGTGATGTGCAGGACAGGAGAAGAGAGAGATCTGTCCCAATACTGCAGGTCAGGATGTGATTTGAGAGGGGCAACCATCTCCAGGCCCCTTCCATGGGGGCACCATGGGACAGTCCCCTTCTCTCCTCCTAACTTCCAGAAGTCTTTGGGAGAGAGCTAAGGACAGGATGGAGGAAGGGGCAAGATGCCTACTAGTGGGAGTCCATGGTCTATTTGTTCACTCATTCTTTCAACAAATGCATGCTAGACCCTCTGGTCTACGCTGGGAGACTGGACACAGGCCCGGCCTTAAGCAGTAGGTAGTGCTTACTAGGGGGAAAGGAAACAATTGCAAGAAAACCATAAAAGAGAAAGGCAGTAAGCTGCTTTCTGTCCTACACTAGCTCTACCACTTATTGTCAGTATGACTTTGGACAGGTTTTTCATCTGCAAATGGATACTCACTTCACAGAGCTTTTGCAAGGAGTATATGAGATAATAAACATGAGACCCCTGCCACATAGTAACTGCTCAGTTGCCATTAACCCTTTATTAAAGGGCTATGCTAGTGTACAGACGTAGAAAAGGTACCCAACCCAATCTGGAGAGATTTACAAAGGCTTCCATAAAGAAGTGACATCTAAGTCAAGACCTGAAGTATACTTAAGGATGAAGGACAAAAGAAGAGGGGGTGTTACTTTCAAAAGCCCTCCCGGCAGACGGCACAACAAGGACAAAAGGCCCACAACTCTTTGGGATTGGAAGAGTTCAAATTGCCTTAGGTTTAAGGCATCAAGCTTTCACTGGAGAGCCATTCCCTTGTCTGTTGGGTGGAGAACGTTTTGAAAGAGAGCAAGATTAGAGGCAAGGACCAGGCAGGGCTGGATTAAGGTGGAAGCTGTAGGGATGGAGAGAATGGAATTCATTCCTTGATTCAACAAGTATTTACTGAGCACCTACTATGTGATACGTCCCATTCTAGACACCAGAGATACATCATTAAAGAAAATTCCTCCTGGGGTCCCTGGCTGGCTCAGTTGGAGGAACATGTGACTCTTGATCTCAAGGTCATGAGTTTGAGCCCCATATTGGGTGTAGAGATTACTAAATAAGTAAATAAATAATACTTTAAAAAAGGAAAGAAAATTCCTCCTTTCACAGAGATCTTATATTTTAGTGATGGGAGGTAGATAATATTTGTTTAAAATAGGACACATAGTACATAGGTATATGTGTTCTGGACTAAAAATAAAGCAGAGGAGGAGAGATGATAGGGTTGGGGTGGAGTGTGTTTTTAAATACAGAGGTCAGGGAAGACCTCCCTGCATAGGTGATATTTGAGCAAACAATCTCAATGATAGGAAGAAGTGTGCAATAGGGACATCTGGAGGAAGCATGGCCCAGGAAAAGTAAAGAGCAACTGAAAGACCCCAGGGGTTGGCGAGACACATCAGGTGTACTTGAGGCACAAAAGAGGAGGCCAGTGTGGCTGGAGCAGAATGAGAGAAGAGGAGTAACCGATTACTTATACAGACAGCAGCTTGTGCAGGACCTTGCAGGCAATTACAAAACTTTGACTTTTATTCTGGTTGAAGTGGGAAGCCATTGGGAGATTTTGAGCAGTGGAGTGACACAATCTAACATTTTTAAAAGATTTATCTGGCTACTGTGTTCGGAATTGATTCTACGCTAAAATGAACAAATCAAGAGAATGTAGATACTGGCGAGGGTGTGGAGAGATGGGCACCCTCCTACACTGTTGGTGGGAATGTAAACTGGTGCAGCCGCTCTGGAAAACAGTGTGAAGGTTCCTCAAAAAACTATCCATAGAACTCCCCTATGGCCCAGCAATAGCACTGCTAGGGATTTACCCAAAAGATACAGGAGTGCTGATGCATAGGAGCACATGTATCCCAATGTTCATAGCAGCAATGTCAACAATAGCCAAATCATGGAAAAAGCCTAAATGTCCATCACCTGATGAGTGGATCAAGAAGATGTGGTATATATACACAATGGAGTACTACATGGCAATGAGAAAGAATGAAATATGGCCATTTGTAGGAAAGTGGATGGACCTCGAGGGTGTCATGCTAAGCGAAATAAGTCAGGCAGAGAAGGATAGATATCATATGTTTGCACTCATAGGTCTAACAGGACAAACCTAACAGAGGACCATAGGGAGGGGAAGGGGGAAAGAGAGCTGGGGAGAGTGGGAC
>PJEM01019447.1:0-15925 GCA_004023845.1 Helogale parvula
CACACCCCACACACACACATTCATAGACTTCAGAGCTTAGCGATACAACATATATATGCTATTTATTCACATAGCTTGTTCTTTATTTTCAGCTATTTCTGTCCTCTATGAAGTGGGAAGCATCAGGGAAGGCAACTGTTCTTGTTATTGTGACTCACGGCGCCTTCAAGTCAGGCACCCAGGATCACTGATCACCAACAGCTGTATCCACAGCATCAATTATAAAGTTGTCCTATTTGATGTAATTACTGATTTCAGACAAAAGGTCTTGACCAAAAGCCACGGGTATGGCTCTAGGCAAAAATGCATTGGTAAATAAATGTACTGCATAGAATGTCAGATTTGAAAGCTAAAGAACATGTAAGCTCTGAAATTCCTAACCTTTGGTAAACAACAAACTCACCTTGGGAGCTTTAAAAATATCTCTGGGTGAGGTCCCAGGGGCATATATTTTTCAAAAAAGCTTCACAAGTAATTTCTGTGCATTAAAGGCTGAGAATCACTGTTCAAATCCCATTTCTCTTATTTTAAAGATGGTAACCTGTGGCCCAGAGAGGTTGCTGGCTTGCCCAAGATCACACACTTGGTTAAAAACAGAATTAAGGGGCTCCAGGGTGGCTCAGTTGGTTAAATTTCTAACTCTTGATTTCAGCTCAGGTCATGATCTCTCTGTCCTCTCTTTCTGAGAGAGAGAGAGAGAGAGAGAGAGAGAGAGAGAGCGAGCGAGCGACAGAGAGAGAGGCTAGAACTTAAAACTTAAATCTCCTGATTTCTGGCCCAGGGTCTTTATTCCCACGCCAGCATCCTGCCCCACTGATTGTGTTCCAGGTTTTTACTATTCTTCCTTCCTAACACACTTGAAAATGTGTGATTTAACCCTTGGTCATTTAATAACAAATCATAGAGTTGCAAAATCTAGCCCTTATGAAAGAAGCCAGTCACTAAAGACCGTGTGTTATATGATTCCCCATGTATGAAATGCCCCGAATAGGCAACCGCACAGTGACGGACGTGGATGAGTGGATTACCAGGAGCTGTAGGGAGGGGGCCAAATAGGTGCAGGGTTTCTTTCTGGGGTGATGAAAATGTTCTAAAGTTCATTGTGGTGATGGTTGCACAACTCTATGAATATGCTAAAAGCCATTACTTAGTATACTTTCATAAGGTGAGTTGTATAGTACATGAATTATATCTCAATAAAGTTGTTAAAAATCAAGTGCTGACTTCTCACTGGATTCTGAACGATAATTTAAAATTTTTACTTTATCAACATTTCTCTACAATAATAATCAGTCCCCAGATGGACATGTTCCTTAAATTTAGGTTATCCCAACTGAGGTCCACTTCCCGGTGTGCTATACCCCCAACAGCAGATGAATCTTCCGAGAGCTTGTCTGGTATTTAGGATCTTTGTCCCTCAAACTGTGAGACTCTGTGCCTTGGCCAAGATCAGTCCTACCACTGAGAAGGTCAATTTTTGTGTTTAAGATGTAACTCATATGTCACCATCTCAAGGGTGTTCCTTCCACCACGCTGGAGGTGGTCTGCCTTCCAGGGTATAAAATTTTGATGAAATGTTTTTGATATCATGTAACAAAGCTCATCAGCCTTCCAGCCTGAACTCTTGGCCCTTCGTCCACCTGCCCCGCCCTGCCGCTGTTCCCACCCCAAATGGTCCTTCACTAAGTCAATGCCACATCAAGTTTTCCTTACTGCAGCACCCCAGGGCTAGCACCAAATTTAGGGTCAGTTCTTCTGTCTGCTGCTTTCTTTTGCCCATTATGCTATGCTTCTCCTGCTCTTTTTACCACCTCCTCCCTTCATTCCTGGCTAACTCTTGTGAAATATTCAGGCCTCTGGAAACATGCCATCTCTTCCAGAAAGGCCTCTGACACCTCCCCTCATCCTTAGGATGGTGGCCAAACTAAAGTAAAGGCAAGGAAGTGTAGGAAAGTATTAAGGAGGCACAGAATTGGTAGAACTTGCTGATGTGAAATAAATGTAAAAATCAATCATAAAGATCAAACAGAATAGGGGCGCCTGGGTTGCTCAGTTGGTTACTGATTAATTAATGATCGCACGATCCTGGGATCAAGCCCCACATCAGCTTCACGCTGAGCATGGAGCTTGCTTTGGATTTTCTCTCCCCTTGTCTCTCTCTCTCTGCCACCCCAACCCCCAGCTCAAGCTTGTACGTATTATCTCTCTCTCTCTCAAAATAAATAAATAGGGGCACCCAGGTGGCTCAGTCAGTTAAGTGGCTGACTTTGGCTCAGGTCATGATCTTACAATTCATGAGTTCAAGCCCTGCATCAAACTCTCTGCTGATAGTGCAGATCCTAAGTGCCTGCTTGGGATCGTCTGTCCTCTCTCTCTCTGCCTCTTCTTTGCTCGCGGGTGCGTGCTCATGCGTGCTCTCACTCTCTCTCTCTCAAGGATTAATAAACATTTAAAAAATTTTTAAATAAATAAACATCAAAAAAATCAAACAGAATAAACAGTGAACTGGAGAATAAGAACTGGTAACAATTTAGAGTAATTTCATATATGTTTTTCCAAGCTTTATGTCACTTGCAATTTTAATAAGATGGGTTCTCTGTGTTCTGCCAAGTACATCTTGCTTAAACATCTCTTTTCTAATATTGCTTTATTGATCCAGGGCCTTTACCGACTCTCCTTGCTAATGCACCAAGCCTAAACTCCATTTGCTTTAAAGGCTTTCAAAGCGGCCCAGCCCTTCCATCAGCTCCCCGCAGCTGTGGCTGGGCCAGGCTGCTTCCTCCTCCTGCAAGGGTCTTGCTCACTCCAGTCTAGCACTTTTGCCACCTCTTGCCTGAGGCAGTCCTTTGCCTTGCACATCTCAGGGACCATTCGATTCTCAGCTTCATGAAATCCTGCCTGCCTGGTCCATACCTCCCTGTGCCCTCTGATCTCCTGAAGCATTCATAGTTAATAGCATCCAATTTAGCATTTAATTATATACGCTCACCCAACATAATTTACTGTTGTTTTAATGTGTGTTAGTCATGTTTCCCAAACTAGATTATAAATTTATTGGGGGTAGGAACCATGATTTCTACTTAAGATCATAAGTTCTGGAAGCAGAACTAAGGTTCCTCATCAGTAGGAAGACCGCTGGCTCTCCTGCCTGCCAGCTATGTGACATGGAGCAAATGGCCTAACTGCTCTATGCCTTAGTTACTGATACTTAAAATGGAGATAATGAAAATACCTATCTCACAGGAGCGGCTCAGCATATGCAACTCATATACAGTGCACAGCAGATCCTGGCACATTGTAAGAACTCAGTAAACATTAGCTAATACTCTCATCCCCCACATTGCTTAGTATATCACTGAACAGATGCCCCCAAATTAACTGTTGCTGATTTAGTAGGTTGCATATAAATCGCTTTTAGATGCCTAAGAGAATCAGAAACTCTGGCCTTAAGACAAAAAGTGTGTATCTGTACAGACAATAATTAAACATTTATCAAGACAATTTTGCCTCCCAAGTTTTGGGGAGCATCTCACCATTGCCCTGCATGTATTTCCTCCCCTGAGTCCATGGGAGAAATCAAGAGGATCTCCCTCATCTCATAAGGAAACAGGGAACGAACATGAGGTGGATGGGGTATTCTGGATGCCAAGTACCTGTCATCTGCTAAGAATCCACACTAGAGTCCCCGTGTGTGTAGTCTGCTATTTTTGGTTGTGTACACCTCAAGGAAGCAAACACATACATTTCTGCATTGGCCTGTTGGTAGTGGAGGCGACAGGATGTCTAATGGAGTGCAAGGCAGTGATAAAGGTGAGAAGCAGGTAATTAAAGGCCCGAGGCTGAGCTCCAGACACACACCATTATTATACTTTATATGATACCAATTACCATGCATGCCCCCCACCCAATACTATACAAACTAAATGGCTTCAACCAGCTTATTTGGAAGAACCAAAGTCCCACGGGCTGCACCCTGGTGAAATCCTTAAGACTCGGGTTACTATGGAGAAAACCAAGTGTTGCTGTGGTGGAAGAATGGGAGGCCACAGCAGCTGGTACTACCTGGACGTCGTGGGGCACATGCAAGGATCCATATTGTAAAAGATCGTAGAATGTGAATTGCATTGTAAAGCAAATCTTTACATGTAAGTGGTTTATTTTCCAAATGAAAGATTATTTGAAAAACGGGTTGACTGAAAAACAGAATGGATTTATTTATTTTATGATGTGAAGATACAAGGCATGGAGGCTAGAAGGCAAGTCCCCCTGACTTGTCCTTCGGAATCTGAAAAATATTCCCAAGCTTAAAAATACTGGTTACAATGATATGCTCCTTAAATTTTTCCCCCTGGAGGTGTCTTGGAGGCATCTGCTGGAAGCTTGAATTTAAATTTGTAGTTTCAGGGTGATACTGAATGCCTGGCCATGCAGAGCTGTCTCAAGGCAATTTCCCTATACAAGCTCAACAGCAGTTCCACATAAAGCTAATAAATACATGGCTTCCCTATTTCCCTTCAAACAGTTCCTTAGAATTAGGATTGCTCTAAAGTGTCCATAATTGTTCTAAATCACACCGGGGCTTTCAATACCGTTCTCTGCTATAATTTCTGAGCAAGCAGTCAGCATAAAAAAGGACTAGGTCAGCTCTCTGTGTGTCAGCTCTTGGCAGCACAGCTCCTTTGGGACGTGTCTCCTGGCACCCACCCAGCCTGACTATCAACAATGGAAGCTTCTCTTTGTGCTTCCAGTAAGTCATAAATAAACCTCCTCAATCCTACCTGTTTTCTGAGAAGAGCTTCAACCATCCTTTACCTTAGGGTAAAGAGAGAGAGAGAGAGAGAGAGAGAGAGAGAGAGAGAGGACATGATTGCTGCTTTAGGAAAATAGTTTTTAAATACCCACTTAGGCAATTGTTCATTTTTATCGTTCCCTACTGCCAAGCAGATGTATAATTTGGGTTCCAGTCCCTTTAGTTGCCAGGTTTGAGACTGGATTGCTTTCCCACCTTATGCAAATTGCCTTTTCTGAAGCAGCCATCCTGTGTATGGAAAGCTTTCCTTGTAGAAGGGCTTCTTACCTGAGCAGCAGGGAAGGCACACCCTCCAGGAGGGTAACGGGGAGCAGGGGCAATCACTTACCTGGCTGTTCAGAAGGCCTAATAAGTGTCCCCAAAAGGTGGGAGGGCCAGGACTGTGGAGTCCCAGGCACCAGCCCAATACTAACGGAAGAACAAACTAGAATTCCTGTTTAGCTAAAGAAGAAAACAGCCAGTCTCAGCTGCAGCTCCAGATAGGCTGGATTCTTTAAACACCTCTCATCCAAAACCTCCTCTGAAACATTAAGCCTCATACGACGGGTTCTGAGGTAAACATTAATCCTATTTTCCGGCAAGATGTAGAATGAGGTCAAGCACATTATTTCCTACTGCAGTCAATGTTGGAATTAAAGAAATCTGCTGAATCCATTCTCAAAACTACATAAGTTAGTCATTTCAGCTGAGTCACTGTTGAGTTCAAATGCACATCATGTTTCCTGGGCATGAAAAATGGAAGTATGGATTTTTTTTTCCTTCTGTCACATTCCACTGGCCATGAAAGAGGTCCTTCTGGAAGTGAATATTAACAAAAAAAGTCTGTGATCTGCACTTTGGTCCCTAGGAAGAGAAACCAATTTCTGTGTTTGTTCATGCTACCTTATAATGCCAAACTCTGAAAGAGACTTTTGTACATGTTCCCACAATTCAAATTATTTACATGATTTTTTAAAGTAATGAAATCTTTTATATAAAGATAAGAATTTAAGTAATATAGGGGTGCCTGGGCGGCTCAGTTGGTTGTGTTCGACTCTTGATTTCGGCTCAAGTCATGATCTCATAGTTTGTGGGTTCAAGCCACTATATACCATCGATACTGATGATATAGAGCCTGCTTGGGACTCTCTCTCTCTCTCTCTCTGCCCCTCTCCAATGCACATACATGCTCTCTTTCAAAATAAATAAATAAACATTAAAATATATATAAGTAATATAAAATGCAGTTTAAAGCATAACAATAAAACCAGTATTCATGAGGGATGCCTGGCTGGCTCAGTCTGTGAAGCCTGGACTCTTGATCTCAGGGTCATGAGTTCAAGCCCCATGCTGGGCACAGAGCCTACTTGAAAAAAACAAAACAGAACCAGTATTCATGAAACTACTAGCATCCCAAGGAACAGACCACCACACACTGATGAAGCTCCCTGCTTCCCCTGCATGGCACCTCTCACTCCCCAACGGAAGAATGTGCTTCTCATTCTCTTGCTTTTCTTATATTTCCAACATATACATACATATATCTAGACAAAATTGATTAGCTCTGCTTGCTGCCCATATTAGTTTGCTAGAACTGCCATAACAGATTAGTACGAACTGGGTGCCTTAAACAATAGTAATTTATTGTCTCACAGATCTGGGGGCCGAAAGTCCAAGATCAAGGTTCCCTCAGGGTTGGTTCCTTTCGAAGGCCATGAGGGAAGGGGCTGCACCAGGCCTCTCTCTCCTCACCTGTAGATGGCCATCTTCTCTCTGAGTCTGCACATGGTCTTCCCTCCATGCCTGTCTGTGTACGCGTTTCCTCTTTTTATATGGATACCAGTCATCCCAGATTAGGGCCCACCCTAATGACCTTACTTTCACTTGATCTCCTCACTTGATTCCCTGTCTCCAAATAAGATCACATTCTGAGATACTGGAGGTTAGGACTTCAACATATAAATTTTCGTGGTGGGACACAATTACCCCCATTAGACTCTCACAAATAGGTTCCTAGGGAAGCAGACTCTAAGATGGAGTTTAGCAACCACAATGTTTATTAATATATTGGGGATCAACATCTAGGGAAAGGAGGGCAAGGAAGCAGAATTTTGGCAAAGTCAAGTTGACAACTGTGATACAGGCTTGACAACTGCCATTGTTAAGTCAACCCCACCACAAGTTGCTCTGAAGCAAAAATGGCCCTTTTAGAGTTGTCTCACCTTGGGCTGAGATGGCCAGGGCTTTGTACTGCCACCTCAACGTCACTGAACCTAGCTACCTGAGAAAGGGGCATGACCTTGAGCGGATACCTCTCTGTAGGGGCTAACAGCTCTGAGGGCATCTGCCAACAGCACTCCAAGCAGCAGGAGCAATAACCACCAGTAAAGGGAGCTCTGGGCAACGCATCACGGAGCCCACCACACTGGATTTGAATTCTATTCAAATGAAATATGTTGTATGTTTTCTGCAACTTGCTTTTGAAAATTTTAACGGATATTATCAAACACATTCAAAAGTAGAGAGAATAGAGGTGCCTGGGTGGCTCAGTCAATAGAGTGTCCAGCTCTGGATATCCACTCAGGTCATAATCTCATGGTTCATGAGATCAAGCCCCACATGGGGCTCTGTGCTGGCAGTGTGGAGCCTGCTTGGGATTCTCTCTCCCTCTCTCTATCTGCCCCTTTCCCATTGGGACTCTTCCTCTCTCTCAAAATAAATAAGCTTAAAAAAAAAAAGAAGAGAGACTAGTATAATTAAGTCCTATATACCCATAATCTAGATTCATCTATTATCAAGTTTTGCAACACTTGCTTCATCTATCCCTTTCTCTGTCTCTGTCTCTCTCTCTCTCTTTTTTTTTAGCAAATCACTTTATTTTATTTTCATTATTATTATTTTTATTTTAGAAAGAGAAAGTGCACGCACATGGGGGAGAGGGGCAGAGGGAGAGAGAATAGTTTTAAAGAATGTTTAAATGTTTATTTATTTATTTATTGAGAGAGAGAGAGAGAGAGAAATAGCAGGGGAAGGGCAGAGAGAGAGAGAGAGAGAGAGAGAGAGAGAGAATGAACAGGCTCTACACTGTCAGCACAGGGCCCAACTTGGGGCTTGATCCCATGAACTGTAAGATCATGACCTGAGCTGGTTGGAGAGTCAGACACTCCCTCAACCCACTGACATATCCAGGTTGCCTGAGAGAGAATCTAATCTCAGCAGGCTCCATGCTCAGGCTGAGCCCAATGCAGGACTTGATTCCATGACCCTGGGATCATAACCTAAGCTAAAATCAAGAGTTAGACACTCAACTGACTGAGCCACCCAGGCACCCCTCTCTCTCTTTCTTTATTATTTTAAGGCAGACTTCGTGTTGTTGTACCTCTGCACACTTCAGTATCCATCTCTAACAATATGAACATTTTCTTACATAACCTCAATGTCATTATCACATCTGATAAATTAACAACAATTCTTTGGGTCCTATTCAGATTTACCCGATTATCTCAAAAATTTTATTTTTATAATTTGTTGGTTTTAATTAGGATCCAGACAAAGGGAACACATTATTTTGGTTAGATCTTTTATTTCTTTTCATCTACAACCATTCTCTTTCTTTTTTATCCCCATGCCATTGTCTTTTTTTTTTTTTTGCCATTGTCTTGAAGAATAATTACAATACAAATAAATTAAGAGTATGGGCCATTTTTTATTTTATTTGCTTCTTAGTGGCTTATTTAATGTATTCTTCTATTCTCCATATTTCCGATAAATCAGAAGTTAGCTCTAATGCTTGATTAGATTCAGGTTCAAGGATCTATGTCCCGGTTAGCACTGTGTGCTTCATGCTGCATCACATCTGAAGGCACCATGGCTAGCTATCCCAGACTATCTTAGTGATGCTAAGACTCAGAGCCTGAGCCCCCTCATCGTAAATTGCCTCATCAACCTTTCTTTTTTTTTTTTAATTTTTTATTGTTTATTTTTGAGAAAGAGAAAGATACACAGAATGCGAGTGGAGGAGAGGCAGAGAGAGGGGAAGACACAGAATCCAAAGCAGGCTCCAGGCTCTGAACTATCAGCACAAAGCCCAACGCAGGGCTCGAACCCACAAACCATGAGATCGTGACCTAAGCCAAAGTTGGATGCTCAACCAACTGAGCCACCCAGGCGCCCCACATCAACCTTTCTTGTAATGGTATCTTTCTTTGATGATCTTTGCCTGAATCAATGAGTTGAAATTAATAGTTGCAAAGTGGTTATTTTCAAATTCTTTACTTTTTCCTACATTTATTAGCTAATATGATTTTTTTAAAGAAGTATTGTGGGGATGTCTGAAATAGTTCATATGGAAAAAAATAGGATAAAATTTAATTCTTTCCCTTTAAATTGTCAATTTTCAGAATATAGTAATGAATTTTTTTCAATTTTATCTTTAAAAATCTCATTACAAAATCATTATTTTAAAAATATAATAAGTGTGTTTCCATCAATTGCAGTGACTGTTATTTTGGATGCTTTTAGTATCCCATTTTATAGCAATAGGAGCTTCTTCATGTTAGTTTCTGTGTGCTTCTGACACAATTCTGCTCATTAAAAAAATGTTTTTAAAATGTTTTTAATGTTTATTTATTTTGGGCGGGGGGAGAGACAGAGAGAGAGAGAGAGAGGGAGACACAGAATCCGAAGCAGGCTCCAGGCTCTGAGCTGTCAGCACAGACCATGACACAGGGCTCGAACTCACCAACCACAAGATCATGACCTGAGCCAAAGTCAGATGCTTAGCCAACTGAGCCACCCAGGCCCCCGGACAATTCTACTAATTTTGAAATAATTTGCTTGCTTTCTGGAATAATAAGGTATCTCAGGGTCATCCTATACTTTTCACACCCCATACCTGGAATAAACCATTTCTCCAAGAAGTCCTGATTCTTTTTTCTTTTTGTTGTAGAATAGTTTCAGATTCACCAAAAAGTTGTGAAAATAGTACAGAGAAATCTCATTTACCCCACATTCAGTTTCCTCTATTATTAGCATCTTACATTATACATTTGTCACAATTAATGAACCAATATTGCTACATGATTATTAACTGAAGTCCATACTTTATCCAGATTTCCTTAGTTTTTACCTGATGTTTTTGTCTGTTTTAGAATTCCATCCATGATACCACATTATACTTATTTATCATGTTTCCTCAGACTTCTCTTAGCTATGACAGTTTCTTGGACTTTCCTTGTTTGTGATGAATAACCTTGACAGTTTTAAAGAGTTCTGGTCATATATTTTGTAGATTTTCCATCATTTGGGATTTGTGTGGTGTTTTTCTCATGATTGGACTGTACGTTACGGGCTTTGGGGAGGCAGACCACAGAGATAAACTACAATTCTGGGTATCATTATCAGGGATACATACTATCAATATGACTTATCACTGATGTTATCTTAACCGAATGGGCCACCCAGGCGCCCCTTCTCACTGATGTTATCTTGATCACTTGGCTGAGGTTATGTTTATCAGGTATTTCCACTGTAAAGTTACTCTTTTCTGGAAAGCTAGGATGAGGGCAGAGCAGGAGAATCCTAAGCTCGCTTTGTCCCACAGACACAACTAGATAGCAATCACAGAAGAATGGGGTCATACCATGCATCTTTTCTAACCACATACAATTAAACTAGAAAAAATCTGGAAAGAGCACAAATACACGGAGGTTAAATAACATGCTACTAAACAATGAAAGTATCAACAAAGAATTCAGAGAAGAAATTTTTAAAAAGTCCAGAGAAACAAATGAAAATGAAAAAACAATGATCTCAAATTTGGGGGATGCTTCAAAAGCAGTTCTAAGAGACAAGTTCATAACAATACAGGACTACTTCAAGAAGCAAGAAAAATCTCAAACAGCCTAACCTTACACCTAAAGGAGCTAGGAAAAGAACAATAAATAAAACCCCAAAATCAGCATGGAAGGAAATAATAAAGACTAGAGCAGAAATAAATGACATAGAAACTAAAAAAACAATAGGGCAATAATACCAGGAGCTGTTTCTTTGAAAAGATCAACAGGGGCACCTGGATGACTCCGTCAGTTGAGCGTTCAACTCTTGATTTCGGCTCAGGTCATGCTCTCATAGTTCATGAGTTCAAGCCCTGTGTCAGGCTCTGCACTGTGACAGTTTTGAAGAGTTTGTGATAGTGCAGAGCCTGCTTGGAATTCTCTCTCCCTCTCTCTCTGCCCCCACCCCACTCATGCTTGTACTTTCTCTTTCTCTCTCTCAAAATTAAAAAAAAAATTTTAAAGATCAACAAAATTGATGAACCACCAGCCAGACTCATTAAAAAACAGAGAGAGAGAGAGAGAGAAAGAGAGGACTCAAATAAACAAAATCACCAATCAAAGAGGAGAAATAATAACACAATGGAAATACAAACAATTATAAGAGAATATTATGAAAAATCATATGCCAACAAATTGGACAACCCCAAAGAAATGGGTAAATTTCTAGAAATATATAACCTCCCCAGACTGAAGCAAAAAGACATGGACAATTTGAACAGACCAATTACCAGCAATGAAACTTAATCCATAATCAAAAAATTCCCAGCAAACAAAAGTCCAGGACCAGATGGTTTCACAGCTGAATTCTACCAAATGCTTAAAGAAGAGTTAATATCTATTCTTCTCAAACGGTTCTAAAAAATACAAGAGGAAGGAAAACTTCACAATTCATTCTATGAGGACAGTATCACCCTGATACCAAAGCCAAATAAAGACACCATAAAAAAGAGAACTATAGACCAATATCTCTGATCAACATAGATGCAAATATCCTCAACAAAATACTAGCGATACAAATCCAACAATATATTAAAAAATATTTCATCACAATCAAGTGGGATTTATTCACCAGGAGGCAAGGGTGGTTCAATATTCACAAGTCAATGAACGTGATACACCTGTCATTAAGAAAAAGGATTTTTAAAAAACATGATCTTTCCATTACATGCAGAAAAAACATTTAACAAAGTACAACATCCATTCATAATAAAAACCCTCAACAAAGTAGGTCTCGAAGGAACATATTTCAACATAATAAAGGCCATATATCTCCCTATCCTCTTCAGGGAGCTTATTTCATACTTTTGTGATGCAGTTAGATTCTTTTATCACATTCTATTCTGAGATCCCCAGACCTCCTTAATGACTTGGGAATCGTTTTTGAAACTCACTCTCTTGATGTTAAGGGACTCCTTTGCTACTAGGATATCATTATTTCTATTCAGTGAGCAGAATCAGGAATTTTTTTTCATGGCTATAACCTTTTTTAAAAAATATTTATCTTTGAGAGATAGACAGAGCTCAAGTAGGGGAGGGGCAGAAAGAGAGAGGGAGACACTCAGAGGCTCCAGGCTCTGAACTGTCAGCACAGATCCCAAAGCAGGGTTCGAACCCATGAACTGTGAGATCATGACCTGAGCCAAAGTCAGACACTTAACTGACTGAGCACTCAGGTGCTCCTATAATCTCTTTTTTTTTTCTTTTGAAAAACAACAGCTTTATTTAAACGCAATTAATGTACCATACAATTCACCCAGTTAAAATGCACAACACAATGGTTGTAAGTATATTCACAGAGTTGTGCAACCATCACCATAATCAATTTCAGAGAACTTTCATCACCCCACTAAGAAATCCTGTATACATTAGCAGTCACTCCCCATTTCCTCCAACTTCTTCTCACATACCCTCTCCCACCAGCCCCAGGCAACCACTTATTTACTTTATGTCTCTATGAATTTGTCTCTTCTGGACACTTTACACAAATGAAATCATACAACATGTGGCCTTTTAGGTCTAGCTTCTTTCACTTAGCAACATGTTTTCAAAGTTCATCTCTGGAGACAAACCAAGAAACAGACTCTTAACTATAGAGAACAAACATGGTTACCAACAGGGAGGTGAATAAGGGGATGGATGAAATAGGTGACAGAGATTAAGAGTACGTGTATCATGATGAACACTGAGGAATGCCTAAAATTGCTGAATCACTATATTGCACACCTGAAACTACTATAACACTGTGTTAACTATAATGGAATTAAAATTAAAAACAATATAAAAAAACAAAAAAAAACCTTAGTATAAAAAACACACAAAAAAACCTGTGACTATTGGAGTCACAAATTACAGGTAGACAGATAAACATAACCTTTGGGTAGCTGTAAATGCTATATAAGAATAATCATATGGTTTGAGAGGGAAGGGTAATGTGTGGCAACTGGGTGGCTCATTTGGTTGAGCATCCGACTCTTGACTTTGGCTCAGGTCATGATCTCACAGTTCATGAGATTGAGCCCTGAGTCGGGCTTTGTGCTGATAGCTCAGAGCCTGCTTGGGATTCTCTCTCCCTCCCTCTCTACCCCTCCCCCACTTGTATGCATGCTCTCTCTCAAAATAAATCAGTAAACTTAAAAAAATACTTGTTGAATAAATAAATGTGTTGATGGACTAAAAAAAGTTAATCTCTATTGTAACATGCATATCATTCTTTTCTATTGTTGAATAATATTCCTTTTTAAGGATATACTATAATTCATTTGTTCATTCATCAGTTGATGAATATTTGGGCTGTTTCCACATTTTGGCTGTTATGGATAATGCTGTTCTGAACATTTGTCTACCAGTTTTTATGTGGGCATATGTTTTCTTTTCTTGGGTATATAACTAGGCATGGAATTGCTGAGTCATATGCTAACTCTGTATTTAACATTTTGAGGAATGGCCAAACTGTTTTCCAAAGTGGCTGCACCATTTTACCGTCCCATCAGCAGTGGGACTTTAATTTCTCCACATCCTCACTAACACTTACTATTATCTATGTTTTTATTATAGCCATCCTGTGGGTGTGATAGGGTTTCAGACATTTGTTTTTAATTATTAAATCTTGTTTTTATGCTCTTTCCCCAGAACATCTTCTACAGCAAGGAAGTTTATCAAGTAAATTTAAAAAAATTTTTTTTAATGTTTACTCATTTTTGAGAGACAGAGAGAGGCAGAGTGTGAGCAGGGGAGGGGCAGAGAGAGAGAGGGAGACACAGATTTCAAAAGCAGGCTCCAGGGTCCGAGCTATCAGCCCAGAGCCCAATGCGGGGTTGAACCCACAAACCATGATATCATGACCTGAGCCAAAGTCAAACACTTAACCAACAGAGCCACCTAGGTGCCCCTCAAGTAAATTTTTTTAATGATGACAGTTTATTGTTGATAAAGAGTTCTGAAATGGTGGAAAGAGAATGAAACCTAAATGTAGATATACTCAGGGAGTGCCTAGCTGGCTCAGTCAGAAGAACATGAAACTCTTGATCTTGGGATCATGAGTTCTAGCCCCATGTTGGGTATAGACATTACTTAAATAAGTAAACTTTAAAAAAAATACATAAGGCCCAACTCAACAGGTATTGCAGGCATGGAAAGTGCTTGGCTTGGCTTCTGGCCCAGAGTGGCTACTAAAAGTTCAACCTGGAGATTCCTTATAAAAGGACCCAGCAAAGCAAGCCTTACTAAACTCTCATGAACAATCTTTACTCTTACTGAGCTTATGTAAATAATCAGGTCAAGGTTGTTAAGACTGAACTTGTTCCACAAAGGCATTGGTCTCAATCTGGCTATCTAAAAATGAGGTTTTTTAGAGAGAAAAACTATGTTTCAACAATGCATCACCAGCCCGACGAGTTAAACTGTCCTGTCTCTTTGCCATTGGACTGGCAAATGTTGCCCCAGAAAGCTGGGAAAACAGCAAAAAGTTCCTGATTACGCTCACCTTCCTCTTAATGGATAGGATGTTCTGTCGGTATTAATTGCCTCTAATCTGGGCATAGGATTTCAACATGGCAGAAGGTAAGGGGAACCTACACCTCTACCGCCAGACTCTAATGAGGGGTCTTCAAGTGGCCACTAGACGGCCCACCAATTTGGCTAAGGTTAATCATGTACAACAGGAAAAGATGAGTCTCCGGCCACCTTTTAGAAAGAATCACGCAGGCATATCGCACTTATATGCCCAAGGATCCTGAAAAACCAGGAAACAAATCTGCTGTCATTCTTACTTTTGTAAACCAGGCAGCGCCAGATATTAGAAACACTAAAAGAGACCCTCACCAAATTAACCACGGAGACTGGCAGAGATTGAGTAAACTCTTCCTTCCTAGGCCCTTTACAGGGTAAAATTCCCCTTATACCCTAGGCCTTACTCCTTATAAAATTGTTTGGGAGACCCCCTCCCATTACTCCTAACCTTACATCAGAGTTATAATTTGTTTCGTTCCTTAAAAATGCTTCAGCAGGATCAGGCCCCATCTAGCCAAGCTAGAAAGCTCTATTAGTCATTTACAACACCCCTTGGATTCCTTAGCTGAAATGGTGTTACTAAACAGGCAAGGGTTAGACTTATAACCATTACACCAAGGAGGGCTATGCCAGGCTTTAGGGGAACAATGTTGCTTCTTTGCCAATAGCTCAGGAATTGTACAAGATATCTTAGCCGTGGTTCGCGGCCATCTACAAGAAAGGGCAAAAGTAAGGAGCCAAAAACCAAAATTGGCATGAAGGCCTCTTCAACTGGTCTCCATGATTAGCTAGCCTCTTGTCCACCCTGGCCCAACCCATAATCTCATTACTCCTCATAACCCTACTGGGGCTGTGTCTGCTCTGCTGTTTTTCCAACTTTTTACAGGAACTGGTATCCAGATTCACCAACCGTGCCGCCACCCACCTGCTGCTGGTTCACCAATACTCTCCCATTCCAACAGCAGACCCTGATCATAACGCCACCCCGATTTCAGCAGGAAGTAGCCAGAGACCTGACGCCGCCCCATAACACCAAAAAGGTCAGAATGTAAGAGTCACCTTGGGAGTCACCTTGGCATGGCGACCAAGAGGCCATTTTGCTGTGGGTTGGAAAAACACCATGCACCAACGACCCCCACCCCTCACCTGCAGACCTGGACTGTTCCGCGCCAGTTTGAAAAAAGCCAATCATGGAGCCCCAGCTTCCCACCACCCTGACAGAGGAGGCAACCTATCCCATCCCGCCACATCCCTAAAGTGCCCTTATTTGGTGGTCTGCCCTCCCAGGACC
>PJEM01019448.1:0-15920 GCA_004023845.1 Helogale parvula
CTGCCTCTTCAATCCATGCAGTGGCTGCCTCCATTCTATTATGCACCTATTTATAGCATTTAATAATTCATCACAACTATTTTTAAGTTCCATATTCTGTAGCAATAGCTTCTCTGATGTCTTCCATGCCTCCTTCAAGCCCAACAATTAATTTTATGGCAATTGTTCTAAATTCTTGCTCTGTTATATTGCTTATAACTGTTTTGAGCAATTCTGTGGATGTGACTTCTTCCTGGAATTTCTTTAGAGGAGAGTCCTTCCATTTTATCATTTTGGCTATCTTTCTGTCTCTTGTCAGTTTTAAAAGCTTGTTATGCACTCTGCACCTGTTAACAGAGGCTATATTAACAGAGGCTCATTGACTGTCCATTGCCTGTCCCTTCAGGAGGTGTTCTTTAAAGGCGTCTCTCTTTTTCTGCCTTTGATTATTTTATTTCCCTACTCATAGTGATATTTGGGACTCTCCACCATGTTTACTTTAGCTTGTTTCTTGAGGGAGCCCTGTAAAGGAAAACTGACAGAAAAACAGACAGGGAACAAAAGCACACAAATGCACAGACAAATCAAACCAACAAGCAAACCAAAACAGGGCGTAGAACGGGGCAGGGGGGAACAAAAACAACAAAAGACTATCTAAAAGCATAAAACCAGAAATCCCAGCTATAAATAAAGAGCAAGGTGGAGGCAGTGCTGATGGAAGAGCATATACAAAGAAGAAGTGACAGTGGTAGGGAGGAAGAGAAATTGTACACTGACCAGGCAGAGAGACCAGGAGGCTTAATTCAGAGAGAGACAGAGGAGGATATGGTAGGAGGCGAGGAGAAAAAAAAACCCGATAATAATATTACCCAAAGAAACTATATAATCGGATTATTCCAGAGAGAGAAAAAGGAAGGTAGCGATGGAGGTGTAGAATATGCATCAAGAGAATGGATTAAATGTGACTGTTTAAGCAAACCAATGACCAGAGTGCCCAGTCCAGCGGAGGGGAGAGATCAGAATGAGATAAGGAAAAATATATCTGAATAGTAAGAATTGATTTAGAGTTAATGACTGCAATGAATCAATGTTGGTCTTGCCCCAGGCTCCAGAAAAGAGAAAAAAAGGGCAGCTCCTCAGCACAGATGGGCGTGGTTTGATGTAGCAGGTCTTGGCTTCACTGTGGGTTATGTGGCAGCTCCCTGAGTCCCTGTCTTGGTGGTCGTGGGGAGAAGAATGGTGGCACCCCAGTCCCTTCTGGAACCAAGCATTGCAACTCTCCCTTTTGGCACTGATCTCCCTGTGCTGCGGTCGTAGCCAATGTGGGCCAAGTTGTATTTCCCAAGCCCTGCCTGTTTCTAGATCTTAGTCCACACACTTTAATGATTACCACCTGGAAAGCAGTCCCGAAGGCTGGGTGGCTTCTTAGCAGGGGATATAGCAGGGGGAGTAGAGGAGCAGTTTCTTCCTGGTGCCACCTGGGATCGGGGTGCCTAGCCCAAGGAAAAGGCCACATCTAGAGACAGGATCTCTCTCCGAGCGCCCTGCGGTTACCGATGGGATGATAGGATCCCTCTCTGTCCTGGGCGAGGTTTTTCTCTTCTCCAGAGACAACTTTATGAGCGGTTTTAGCTTCTCTTTCTCTTCCTCTCCTCTCTCTCTGCTCTCCGCAAAGGGGGGCTCCTTCCCCTCCATTCCTCCATGTCCAGCCTGTTTTTATCTTCCCCAGTTCACAATCACACACCTATGAGACTGTCTTCTTAGCGGACTCTATCTCTTTTCCTCCCAGATTCTTGCAGTTCGTGTCTTATGGCTTCGGTCCTTATTTGAGAGATGCAGGCGGGCAAAAAGTACAGAACTCCCTACTTCTGCACCATCTTGCCTTCTCCTCTGAGTCCATTCTTTTAAATTCCTACAAACCCTGTTTATGCCTTCCCAGGTGAGCAGGCCTTATGAATACTAAGGAACCCTCAAAGTAGTTAGGGGAAGTGTGAATGAACCAAACTCTAGTGTCTGACCCAAAAAGGCTTCCTTTGGTGCAGTGGTTCTCAAATCGTGGTTTCTGGAACAGCAGAAACAGCATTCTTTTTTCTTTTTGTTTTTTAAAATTTAAATCCAAGTTATTTAACACATAGTGTAATACTGATTTCTGGAATAAAATTTATTGACTCATCACTTACATATAACACCCAGTGTCGATCCCAACGAGTATCTTCCTTAATGCCCCTCACCCATTTACCCCATCCTCCCACCCAACACCCCACCAGCAACCCTCGGTTGCAATAACAGCGTTCTTTAAAATTTTGTTAGAAATACAAATTATCGTGCCCTATTCCAACCTACTGAATCAGAAACTCTGAGGACAGGGCCCCGCAACCTTTTAAATAAGTACTCTTGGTGATTTGGAGAGAAGTTTGAGCATCACTGTCTTTGCAGAAAGCTGAGAGTTTCTTGGAAGATTGATATAGCAAGTTCTTAGGTATAAAACTATCAGAAGCATGAGTTTTTCATAATGAACCAAAGCATTCGACAAGTGCTTTAAAAACACTGGATGGCAGGTGTGTTTACTTGTCACCTACCTTTGTCTCAAAAGCAAAGCCCAAGTCCACATCACAATCCCATGAGTATGCCAGAAATTAATTCATGAGATACAGGCCTCAGATAAAACCAACTCACTGAAGAAGGTTGATTTTAAATTTAAAAACATGCATTTTGGAGGGAAAAAAAGTACATAACAAGATAGAATTGAGGGAGACGTTGCAGAAGGATGCTTGATTTGGAGTCAAACAGACTGTGGTTCCATGGGTGTAATTATCTGTTACTAATGTGTGATCTTGAATAAAATACTTAACTTTTCTGAGATCAGTTTTCTCATCTAAAAACATGAAGATGCCAAAATCTTACCTTGGAAGGCAGTTCATGACTGCAATCCTTTTTGAGTAGAGTCTAGAAGTAGTCCAAGTTGCCATGCATTGTCTCATGTGACCTTGATCACAACAGGTTAGACCAGTAGCTTTAGAATAATAATGTAACATTCCTATATTTCAGAAAGTGTGACTATGTCATGGTAGAGACAGTTTTCTATAATTTTATTCTATATCCAGAAGTAACCAGAGTGGTCTCTGTTTCTTTGCAATAAACACATGATTACCTTATAGGGTTGTTATTGGAATTACATGAAAAAAATGTGAGTATAATATTCAACAGAAACAGGTACTTAACACTCAATAATGTAGCTATTCATTTGTAATGAGAGCTCCAAAGCCATTCATTCCACAGGTGAGATTAAAAAAAAAAAAAGCCTCAGTATCCAAAACCAAAAACCCACACTTATCAGCCCCAAAGTAACCAAGTATAGTTGCAGAGTCATTAAGCCTCATACTTGAAGGCTTTCAGCTGCGAGGATATGAAATATATGTTCTAAGGGCTTCAGTCTAGAAGAACACAGTAAACTCCTATCCTGAAGTTTTCTCTTGTATTATTTTGTATGAATGGAAAGTTTGTTGCTGCTTTCTGGCATGGAGAAAGTATGGAGGAGTTGTATTAGAACTTTCATAGTATGCTACACAGAACTTTTCCTGTATAATTGAAAAGTGGGGCCATGCTTGGATTCAGGGTGTGGAGGATTCTAAAAACAGGGAGAGTTGTTGAGTATTAGCACTGCAAAACTGGGCTTGGAGGAGTGGACTCATGAAGAGAAATGATGACCAAAGGAGATGGCCTTGAATAGAAGAATCTAGAACAGAGAGGTCGTTCAGGAGGCCACAGGTCTAATGTAATCTAAACATTCCCAAGGCCCTCAACCAGACCAATGATGATGGGAAATAAAGGGTATGAATGGACATTAAATTGCATTTTGAAAGTCAAGACAACATATGAAGTTGGTGATTGAATGTTGGGAATGAAAGAAGGAGAGCTTCACAGTAAGTCTGGTAGAGTGAGGAACAGCAATGCAAATGCCAAAGTCAGGGAACCTTTTTTGGTAGAAGGACTGAGTTCATTTTTGGA
Organism: Helogale parvula; assembly: GCA_004023845.1. NCBI lineage: Eukaryota > Metazoa > Chordata > Mammalia > Carnivora > Herpestidae > Helogale > Helogale parvula. The sequence goes on from PJEM01019448.1 coordinate 3,988, forward strand.
TTTCTCAAGCTTGAGGGGACTAGGGGATTTTTTTCAGTGCAAATGGTAACAGAGGAGCACTAATATGGGATTGGAACTCAGATAAGTGGAAAGAAGATAAGGCTGAGATCAACACAGAGGTAAGCTCTCAAGCCATGACATTTAAAAAAAAGTTCTTGGGGCACGTGGGTGACTCACTCGGTTAAACATCCGGCTTTGGCTCAGGCCATAATCTCACAGTTCGTGGGTTCGAGCCCCGCATTGGGCTCTGTGCTGACAGCTAGCTCAGAGCCTGGAGCCTGCTTCGGATTCTGTATCTCCCTCTCTCTCTGACCCTCCCTTGCTTGCGCTGCCTCTCTCTGTCTCTCAAAAATAAATAAAAAAACCATTTTAAAAATTTAAAAAAAAAGTTCTCAAGGGAGTATAGAGGAAGAGGAATAGAAGTCCAAGGCCCAAGTCTTGGAAATTGCCCTATGTCTAGAGGTCCAGTAGTGTGAGGCAAACGTGATAACCGCTACACTACGGAAACCCCACTAGAGGTCTAGTAGTGATAAAGAAGAGCAAACCTAGGAAAAGCAAGAAAAGTGAAGTTGATAAGTATTTGGAGAGCCACGCTAGTGCCATACAACAGAAGCCAAGGCAAGAGGTTTTCCCTCAGCAAAGACTTCTATGTGGTAACATCTGGAACAGATAGCAATGCTAACATCTGGAACAACAGCAAAGCACAATGCTGTGTAAACAACACAAGTGAGCTCAGAATACTCTGGGTGGCCTGTGTAGAGCCTGTATCTTCCACAGCTAGGCTAAAGTTCATTTAGCAAGACCTATGAAATGACTGATGGCAAGTGTTTACTAACACTGTTGCCAGGGAACAAACTGGCAGGACAGACAAAGTACTCAGAGATAGGGGAACTTACCTAGCTCATCCCAGAGCTGCCTGCACTTATCTGTCATGCTTGTTCCTTGCTGCCTCCAGAGTGCGAGTCGTGGGTCAGCCATAAACTGCTCAGTTATCAGTGTCAGCATCCTGGCTCCATTGGAATCTCTCATCCGCAGCATCTCTCGAACCTGACACATAAGGAGGGGCCAGGGGTTGGTGACTGTACATCATGAAAAAGCAGGAGGAGAAGGAAGGGGAGGAGAAGATGAAGTATCTAAGCATAACATATCCAAAGAGCCAAAAGGAAGCCTTCTAGTTCTATAAGCAAGTTCTCTGCATGGATCAAGAAAGCCTGCTGTACACAATGAGATATCACTTGACATCCACTAGGATGGCTAGAATCAAAAAGTCAGATAACAAGTGTTGGTGATAATGTAGAGAAATCAGACCCCTGAAACAGTGTTGGTGGGAATGTAAAATGATGCAGCCACTTTAAAAATCAGTGTAACAGTTCCTCAAATGACTAAACATAAAGTTATATGACCTATCAACTTCAATCCTAGAGAGAAATGAAAACACATGTTCACACAGAATCTTGTATAATAATGTTTATAAAAGCATATTTATAATATCCAAAAGGTAGAAATAATCCAAATATCCACTAACAGAACAGATAGACAAAAGTGGTATATCCATACATTGGGATATTATTCAACCATAAAAAGGCATTAAGTACAGATACATGTTACAACATGGATGACCCTTGAAAATACTATGCTAGGTGAAAGAAGCCAGGCATGAAAGACTACATACTATATGATTCCTTCCCTGTGAAAGTCCAGAATAGGGAAATCTATAGAGACAGAAAGTAGATTAGTGGTTATTTAGGGCTGGGAGAGGGGGAATGGAGGATGTGGAAGTGATAGGTAAAGGGTATGATCTTTTTAGGGTGATGAAAATGTTCTAAAGCTGACTGTGGTGATGGCTGTGCATATCTGTGAATATATTAAAAACCACTGAATTGCACACTTTAAATGGGTGAATTTTACAGTATGTGAATTATCTCTTACTAAAGGTGTTAAGAAGAAAAGAAAGAAAGAAAGCCTGCTGTGAGAGGCCACAGTTCCAAAATACTAAATCTCTTCAAGACCTCATCCAGCAGCCTTGGGTTCAAGGCAGAGGGATGGTGGCTTCCTTACTAAAACCCTTAGCAATGCTAACTTATTTAGAGTGGAACAGAAGGAAGAGGACTACCAGGGTGAGGCAGTAGGGGTCCCCAGATGCTACTGGCTCTGGATCAGGTCTGCTCTGTTCAGCTCCTCCCATTAGTTTTCAAGCATTCAGGACAGATAGGTCAAGTGAACCAGCTACAATGCATGAAGCCAGAAGTGTGGTGAGGCCAGTTTACTTAAAGTAAAACAAACAAATGAACATTCATATCTTACCTTGGCAAACATTGAGTTGAGTTGCTTTCCAGAGCCATAGTAACCACCCTGGGAGAGAAAGAGTTTTACTTGTTCTTTCACCTGTTCTTCATCCAAATGCCAACAGTTCTCATCATCAATGCTGGCCCCAGCTGTGGGGTCAGGGGCACCTGTGAGGAATGTGAATAGTGACATGAGTCCCCTGAATTCTACAAATGCTACACATTTGGCAGAAGGGATACTCTATGATGATATTAAAAAAAGGATAGCTCACTGCCTTATTCTGGGCTTTGTCAACTGTGTGGACCTATAAATAAACTTCAGAGGGCTAATGCTAGTTTCACACTCACTTATGTCTCAGTTGTACTCCCTTACAAGGTCTACAAATAACATTCTAGGGGGAAAAATCCCAGAAGGAAATGCACAAACATGAAAACAGTGATGTATTTTTCTCCTAGGAAGGTGACATTTCTTTCTTCTTTTTGCCTTCCTATGAAGTTCAAAATAAGCCTTAAAGTACAGATATTATTGTAAAATAAAAAAATACTTTCTTAGAAAATAAATAATTGTTTTTAAAGTTCACTATAAAATGTAGCTTCTTAAGCAGAGTCAACATTTCTAAATTTCTAGAAACTTGACCCTTGAAGCACAGGCAGAGGTGCATACAAGGTGATGTTTTATAAATTTATACTCAAAGTATCTTTCATATCTGGTCTCACTGCAACACATTAAAACAATTTTAGTTCTTTACACATCCCTCTCTGCGAGTGCCCTGCTAGCTGCTTAGTCACAGTTGAATCCCAAGTCAAATCTACAGCTGAATTGTCTATAGCACAGTACTGTTAATGCGACAGGGACTAGGAAATATTTGTGGAATGAACACTGTATCTTCTCTCACTTTCTCAAAGCCAGAGTGTTAAGTTTTTAAAAACCTGCCTCCAAGTTACAAAAGGCTATTAATCAATGCTCTATAGGTGTGGTCATGTAATAGATTATAAATTCATGCCATGTTTGGGGCGCCTGGGTGGCTCAGTCGGTTAAGCGTCCAACTCTTGATCTTGGCTCAGGTCATGATCTCACGGTTCCTGAGGTCAAGTCTCATGTAGGGCTCTGTGATGACAGCGTGGAGTCTGCTTGGGATTCTCTCTCCCTCGCTCTCTTCTTCTCTCTCTCTCTCTCTCTCTCAAAATAAATAAATAAAACATTAAATAAATCCATGTCATATTTAATTAGTCAGTCTACCTTTCCTCTTGTCTTCCTAGAGCAAAGTCCTGCTTAAATGAAATCCAGGTCTACACAGAAAAGTTGCCTTTCAGCTAAGCTTTTTTAGTGCATCTTATTCTGAATGAAATCAGGAGGTTCACACATTCATTTATTCTACAAGTACTAATTAACACATATGACTGTCCAGTTTATGGTATCTACGAAATGCTACTTTCTTCGAATGTATTTTTTTTTTAATGTCTGTATTTTATTTTGAGAGACAGAGGCAGAGAGCGAGTGGGGGAGAAGCAGAAAGAGAGAGAGACACAGAATCTAAAGCAGGCTCCAGGCTCTGAGCTGTCAGCAAGAGCCCAAAGTGGGGCTCAAACCCACATACTGTGAGATCATGACCTGAGCCGAAGTTGAACGTTTAGCCAACTGAGCCACCCAGGCACCCCTCGAATGTATTATTCTAAACACGGTTCTGATTATATCACTTCCCCACTCAGAAGTCTTCAGTGATGCACCATTTTTATTAAATTAAGTCCAAATGCTTTAGGTTGGCATTCAAGGCTCTCTATGCTCAGGCCTTATCTTTCATTTCTAGCCTTGTCTACCCTATATTTATGTTATGGTTCAGCTAGAAACTTAGTGTTCCCAGAAGTCAACCACGTTTTCTTAAGACTTTACTTCTGTTTTTTCCCTTTACTTCTCTCCCGCTCTTGTAACCCATTCTTTAGCCAAAAAATTGAAACTTCTCACTGTCAATATTGCCTCAGTCAGGGCTACAATGAGCAGTGGAAACTATAAGTAAGTATACAGAACAGAAGACTAACACTGGCATGGTTCATGTACTTGCTTAGCTCACTTGGCAAGAGAAGCTTTTTTTTTTTAATCCCCTCACTGAATTAGCCATATAATCCACCACCCCCCGTCAAAAGTATGTCCATCTTATGCTCATACAGATACAAGAGGAGTAATACTCTTCTTAGTATTTTATTATTGTTTTTTCCTAAAGACTTGTGGCATTTTGTTGTACATCAAAATTGTGCATTTCTCATATACTCCCAACTAAGTTGAAGTTTTTTAAGAGTAGGTGTTCATTTTTGTACCTCACAGTGCCTGGATCATTATAGCACTGAGTTAATATTTATAGAATAAACAAATACATGTCTTATTGACTATCTAGATTTAAGCTCCAGGTGAGTAAATAACATATCCTATACTTCTTTTGTATCCCTAAAGTGGCAAAGCAAAACAAATATAATCTTTATCCTTAAATACTTGTTAATAAGAGCCATTTTTTTAGTGCTTCCTACTTGCCAAAGTCTAAGCACTTTGTGTACATATCCTCACTAGAGCATACTCTCCTTGAGGGCATAAACTATTTTGTTTGCGGGCATATTTGCAACATGTACCTGCAATGTACCTGTAATGTGCCATGTACCTGGCACACAGTAGGTGCTCAATGATTATCTGGTGAGTACATTCCAATGCACTCTCATAACAACTCTAAAAGGTAGTACTATTATCCTAATTTTAAAATGATAAAACTAAAGCTTATATAGGTAAGTAATGTAATAGGTGGGAAGTATATTAGCCAGGATCTGCATGTTGGTTTCTCTTCAAAGTCTGTTGTTCACTGTAACACTGAACTTCGGCCTCCAGCCTCATAGAGGCTGTGACCCACTAGCTGGTTTGAGGCCCTTGAATGGAATGCTGGATGGTGTGTCTAAAGATAGTCAAATCTTTCTTGGCCTATCTCATTACATAGAATATAGAACTAGTGAGAATAATGCTTTTTCTCCATAGTGAGGATAATAGAGTTCTCACCAGTACAGTGATTCTCAATCTTAAAACACCTGGGGTTTGTGTTAAAAATGCAGATTATAGAGTCTCACCTCTAATGATTCTAGTTTTCAGTAGCACTATATAGACAGAACTGGGGTAAAATGAGATATACTTTGTATAAACCAAATACGGCCTGTGAGCACCTTCTTGCCAAGAACAGGAATGAGGTAAGAACGGAAATAGCCCTCCCAAAACAAGCAGAGATGGTTTGAATACCAATTCTGACCCTTGGGTGGTTCAATTAGGATATGAAAAAGTAGGAGCAGGACCCAGCCTCCCAAAGGAGATGGTCTTAATTAACTGGTTGGAAGTGTGGAGTGACACTGCCTCTAAAAATTAAAAGGGGTTTAGAGAAAACTGGAGAATCTTCTGGGCTCAGGTGGTATTAGTGGCAGCAGCAGTTCTGGAAGAAATAAGGTGTGGCTTATAAACACCTAGTGTACAGACTATAGAGAACTGCTGGGATACGGCTAGGATAAGGCAAAGCCTTGAGAGTTACTATCAGTAAAATTTCAACTAGAACTTCAGAAGGGTTTATTTGATAGGAAAAAAAGGAAAGTAAACTATGTAAATGTTTGCTGATCTACAAGGAACCCAGGAGATGAGAAGTGGAGCTGCCAAAATGGGTGGCTGCAGCAAAAAAGGAGTGAGTGAGTCAATATTTGAGGCATCCAGGTAATACTACTACAAGGAGTTCGTGTGACTGTTGAAGGAATGAAAGTCATCTGGGAAAGCGTGAACTGGCAAGAGGCCCCAAGGAGGATTTTCCAAGAAATTTTAATTTACTCACCCAATATTAAATGAGAGCCTACTATGTGCCAGAATCTGTGCCAAATACTGAATATATGATGGTAAATCAAATAGATATAGCACCTCTCCTTGTGGAGTTGATAGACTAGTTGGGGAAAGGGACATTAAACAAATAATTACACATGCACATAATTGTGTGGGAAGACAGACAGGTCAAAGAAGTTTTCCCTGAGAAAGTGGCATTGAAGTGAACACCTGAAGAAATGAATAAGGCGTTGCCTAACAAAGAGTGGAGAAAATAATTGTATTTTTTGCTCAAAAAAAGCATAAAGTCATAAATTATTATGATAGTCAAGTACATTTATAATAAGGGGGAGAGGATAGGAAGAGTATTCCAAGAAGAGGGAAAATCATGTGAAAACCTAAGCAAAAGCCAGACCACTTTTGTAGGCCGTATGAAATCTGCACTTTATCCATGACAAAATCTATATTTATAGAAAAGTTACTTTGGAGAGCTGTGTGGAGAATGGAATAGAAGGGAACAATAGTGTATATGGAAAAATAAGTTAGAATGCTATGGTAGCAATCAAAGTGGGAGATTATAGGAGTTTTGACTTAGGGTGATGGCAATATCAATAGAGAGAAGTGGAAAAGGATGAAATATACTTTGGAGGTAAAATTAACAGGTCTTGCACATGGATCATAAGTAAAAAGTATTAGGGATGATTAGAAGATTTCTATCATAATCCAGTGGCTAGATGGCTCTTTATTTAGTTTGGGGAGGAAGATAAATTCACATTTGGATATGTTGATTTGGGGATTATTTCTGTTGTATGGAACAGTCAGTTGGATATACAAGTGACCTATGAGTCACAGTACATAGATGACATTTAAAGTCAAAGATGTAGGTGAGATTGCCTATAGAGATCATGTAGAATAAGAATAGGAGAAAATTTGGGGCAGTTGTTTGGGCAGCCTACTTCTTAAAGTTTGTTGGTTCGAGCCCCACATCGGGCTCTGTGCTGACAGCTTGGAGCCTGGGGCTTGCTTCAGATTCTGTGTCACCCTCTCTCTCTCTGCCCCTCCCTGGTCACACTCTGTCTTTCTCTCTCAAAAAAATAAACGTTAAAAAAACATTTAAAAAATATATAAAAAGAAGAGGAGAAATCTTAAGATTATTCTATATGAAATGTCAAAATTAAAGGTCAGAGAGTAGAGGAAGGTAGGGCATGTAGGAAAAAGTGAACAAGAAGACAGATAATCTTTTTTAAAAAAATGTTTTTTATTTATTTTTGAGAGACAGAGAGAGACAGCATGAGCAGGGGAGGGTCAGAGAGGGAGACATAGAATCAGAAGCAGGCTCCAGGCTCCAATCTGTCAACACAGAGCCTAATGAACCATGAGATCATGACCTGAGCTCAAGTTAGATGCTTAACTGACTGAGCCCCCCAGGTGCCTCTTAAATTAGTATTTTAAAATTGAAATATAAGTTATGAAAAAGTACACAAATCTTAAGCATACAGCTTGATGAATTATCAGATAGTCATTGTAACAGCGTAACTATCACTGAAGTAAAAAAATAGAAAACTAACAGCATTTCTAAAGCCCCTTCACAAACACTATCTCCTTTCATTTTCCCCCAAATTAACCATTATCCTAACTTCTAACAACAGGGACTTGTTTTTAAACTTTATAAAAGTAGAATCATACAAGAGTGATTCCTTCGTGCCTGGCTTCTTCCATTCCGCATCATGTTTGTAAGATTCACCTGTATTTTGGGGTTCAGCAACAGTACTAAATTTATTTTCACTGATATATAGAATATTCCATTATGTGAATGTATCAATTTACTTAGTCATTCTACTGTTGATGGGCATTTGGATTGTTCCTATTTTAGGCTGTTATAAATTATGCTACTCATTTCCATTGAGGAGATGTCTAGAAGAGTTTCTGGGTCACAGAGTTTGCATATGTTCAACTTTAGTTAGATGATGCCAAACAGTTTCCCAAAAGGAATGCAGCAATTTATACCTGCAATATGTTAATTCCTACCTACAATATATTATTAGTTCCAGTTGCTCAGTATCTTCACCAATAGATGCTACTGATAGATAATTGTATCTCACTGTGGTTTTAATTTGCATTTCTCTGATTACTAAAGTAACTTTTATTTTTTATTTTTTATGTTTTTTATTTATTTTTGAGAGACAGAGAGAGACAGTGTGAGCAGGGGAGGGTCAGAGACAGAAGGAGATACAGAATCCAAAGACAGGCTCCAGGCTCTGAGCTGCTGTCAGAACAGAGCCTGACATGGGGCTCAAACCCACAAACCATGAGATCATGACCTGAGCTGAAGCCAGACGCTTAACTGACTGAGCCACCCAGGTGCCCCTAAAGTAACTTTTAATATGTTTATTAAACATCTGGATATCCTTTTTGTCCAGTGTCTTTCTGTATCTCTTGTTCATTTTGCTATTTGTAGGGGTTCTTATTATTGTTTATTTATTTTTGAGAGAGAGAGAGTACAAGCAGGGGAGGGGGAGAGAGAGAGGGAGATGGGAGGATCTGAAGCAGGCTCAGCACTGACAGCAGAGAGCTTGATGCAGGGCTTGATCCCACTAACCATGAGATCATGATCTGAGCTAAAATCAAGAGTTGGACACTTAACTGATTAAGCCCCCCAGATGCCCCTGGGGTTCTTCATGTATTTAGGGTATAAGCTCCTGTCAATTATACATAGTATAAATACCTTCTACTATCTACCTTTTTAGTCTCTTAGTGGTTTCTTTTGATTAAAAAAAAGTTTAATAATGTAGTCCAATTTTTAAATCTTTTCCTACTTAAGAAAAATTTTCCTACCTCAAGGACATGAAGATATTTTCTTATGTTATTTCCTATATACTTTATTGTTTTATCCTTCACATTTATACCTGCAATCTACCTGTGACTGATTTTTCTGTATGGCATGAGATAGGAATCAAGGATTTTTCCCCCTACATGAATATGTCTAATTGACCCAGCTCCATTTATTGAAAAGATTCTTTTTCCACTGCTGAGCATTTTTATTTTTTTCTGTTTATTTATTTATATTGGGAGAGAGAGAGTATGAGTGAGAGAGGGGCAGAGAGAGAGAGAGAGAGAGAGAATCAGAGAATCCCAAGCAGGCTCTACACTTCGCACAGATCCTGAAGTGGGGTTCATTCTCACAACCTTGGGGTCATGCATGACGTGAACTGAAATCAGGAGTTGGATGCTTAACCAACTGAGCCACCCAGGTGCCCCTCCACCGCCGAGCATACAGTTGAATCCTTTTACTTGGAAAACTCACATGCTTTTGTTCTAGAAAATTTTCTTTATTTACTTCCTTGATGAATTCCTTATCTCTGTTTATTTTTGAAACCCCTATTATTCAAACATTGGAATTCGTAAGACTTGTTCTCTTAATTTGTGGCAAATTTTTTCCTCCTGTTTTTCATCTTTTTATCTTTATGCTCTACTCTATGGGAACTTTCTTTACCTTTATTTTCCATCACTTAGTTTTAGATGATTTTGCCATTATATTTGTAATTTTAGTAGTTCTTTCTGTTGTGTGAACTCATTTCTACAGTATCTAGTTATTTCATGGTTGCAGTATCTTCTTTTACTCCAATGACAATACTATTAATACTTTTTCAAACTTTTTTGCTCTCTGCATAGTTGCTATTTTCCCCAAATTGCTTTCCTACATTTGCTAGCTTTGGTCTATATCTTCCACAATATTCAACATTATTGACTATTCACTTCTTGAAACTGAGTTCTATGCTGACTTTGATAATCAGTAGCTTTCTTTTTCTCATTTCTCATTCTACTTTGCTAATCTCTACACTGGCTTCTGTTTTCATCACCTGTATTTGCATGGCTGTATTCATTCAATAAACCCTTATTATTTTCCAGTACCATGCTAGGTGACAGAGACTCAGAAATTAATAACACATGGTTCCTAACTTCTCTTTCTCCTCTTACTTTCCTCAGTGTATCACATCTTTCTTAATGGATAAGCAGCAACTGAAGCCCTGACCAGGATGCTGTATGCCAGAGAATCTCAGGGTATAGAGTTATCAAATCAAATCACAGAGCATAGAGCAGTGTTAGATGTAGAAAGAGAGTCTACTAAAGGGGACAAGGCAAAGTCCAGGTAAAACTACATATAAGCAGTCATCACCGCGGCTGCTCCTGCTGCAGAGTCTTTGAGGCTGCAGCCCAGCGACTACTCAAACTCACTGAAGAAAGGAAGATTTATTAGATTCACTGCACAGTGTACAAACGTACAAATGCTACTCAGCATTTGGGACAAGAAGCCCTGCCTAGCAGAATACCAGAAGATGCCAGTTCTAACTCAGCCACAGTTTATATATTGAAGTGGCAAGATGGTGGAGAAATACAGAGTTCCGTACTTCCTTCCTGTATCTCTCAAACAAGGAAGGGCTGAAGACAAAAGACGCTGAACTGCAAGAGTCTGGGAGAAAAAGAGACAGAGTCCACTAAGAAGACAGCCTCATAGGTGCATGAATGCGAACGGGAGAAGATAAAAATGGGCTGGGACATGGAGGCTTGGAGGGGAGGGAGCACCCTCTGCAGAGAGACAAGGGGGAGAGAAAGAGCAGCTGAAACTTCTCATAGAACTGTCGCTGGAGAAGACAAAAACCTTGCTCGGGACAGAGAGGGATCCTATCATCCCATCTCTAACGGCAAGGCATTTGGAGAGAGATCCTATCTCTAACTGCGGAGCCTTCGTTGGGCTTGGTGCCCCTGTGCCAGTTGGCACCAGGAGAAGCCGCACGCCTATCCCCCCTACTCAATCCCTGGCTAGGAAGTGCCCCCGCCTGCGGGATTACATTTCGAGCATTATCATTAAAGCAGGCTGACTAAGGTCTGGAAACGAGGCCGGGCTTGGTATATAGAACACGGCCCACCTTGGCTGCGCCTGCAGCAAAGGGAGATCAGACTCAAAAGAGTGATTCGCAACGCTTGGTGCGAGAAGGAACTGGGGGAGCAACCATTTTTCTCATCACAGTCACCAAGGTGGCGCTTCAGGGAGCAGCCCAAAGGACCCACAGTGGAGGCAAGACCTGCCTACACCAAACCATGCCCATCACGCTGGAGAGCCGCATTTTTTTACTGGAGCCGGGGGCAAGACCAACATTGATGCATTGCTGTGATTAACTCTAGATCAATTCTTGATATTCAGATATATTCTCCCTTATCTCATTCTTATCTCTCCCTTCCAGTGGACTGGGCACTCTGCTCATTGGTTTGCTTAAACAGTCACATTTAATCCATTCTCTTGATGTATATTTTATACCTCCATGGCTACCTTCCTTTCTCTCTCTCTCTGGCATAATCAGACTGTATAGTTTCTCTGGATAACATTATCTTTGTTCCTTTCTCTTCACCTGCTACCATATTCTCCTTTTTCTCTCTCTGAATTAAGCCTCTTAGTCTCTCTGCGTGGTCAATGTTCAATTTCTCATTCTCCCCACCCCTGTCATTTCTCTCTTTCTAATTTTTTTCCATCAGCACTGCCTCCACCATGCTCTTTACTTGTAGCTCGCATTTCCGGGTTTATGCTTTTAGACTGCCCTTTGTCTTATGTTGTTTCTGTTCTGGGTTGTTTTATTCTTTTACTTTCAGTTTGCTTGTTTGTTTGATTTGTCTGTGCATTTGCATGCTTTTATTCTCTGTTTGTCTGTTTTCCTTTTCAGGGATACCTCAAGAAACAAGCTAAAATACACATGGTAGAGAGTCCCAAATATCACTATGAGTAGGGAAATAAAATAACCAAAAGAACAATAAGAAAGACCAGAGAA
>PJEM01019449.1:0-15933 GCA_004023845.1 Helogale parvula
GGAGGAGGAGGAGGATGGAGGAGGAGGAGGAGGGGGAGAAAGTGATTGAAGAAATTGACGAGAAGTCATAAAAAGTTGGGGGAAAAGCTAAGAGAGGAGGTGGAGGCAAAAGGGGAGAAGAGGAGTTGAGATGAGCCGCAGAAGAGGCAGAGAGGTCACATGGGTCCCTCCTCCCAGACGCCGTCGGAGCCGGGCGGCAGGAGGACATACCTGGAGGGCCTGCTGCAGCTGGGACAAGGCCTCCTCGTATCGAGGGACCAGTGGTGTCAGCGTCTCGCTGGGGACATCGTGCCGTATCAGCTCAGGGGCCCCCGCCTCAGCCAGCATCCGCAGGAACCTCCTCTCCTGGCGGCAGATGCGGAGAAAGGGGTTAGGGGCCCCCAGCGCCCCCGCCCCCCAGCGCCCGCGGCCCAAAGTGCTCCCACCCCAAAGCGCCTGAGCCTGAGAAGCCCCCCGAAGACTGACCTGCACTTTGAGGAGCAGCGTGAAGGCCTGTCCGGTTCTTCCGGCGCGGGCTGTCCTTCCGACCCTGAAACCCCACAGGACGGCCTAAGTGCCGGCCCCTGGGGAACTCCCCCCCCCACCTCCAGAGCCCCGGGCCCGGCCTCACCGGTGCACGTAGGTGCGCAGGTACTGGGGGGCGTCGTAATTGACAACCAGCTGCACCCCCGGCACGTCGATGCCTCGAGCGGTGGCGTCCGTGCTGATGAGGCTGGGAGAGAGGAGGGGCTGCAGACCGCGCCCAGGGCCAGGCCCCCCACTTCCTCCGCCAAAGACCCGGGAGCCGGGGTTCCCGCAGGCACGTGCCCCCCGCGCCTCCGGGAGCACCGCCTCCCCGGGGCGGTACTCACAGCTGAATCTTGCCCTGCTCGAACTGCTTCAAGACCCCCTTCCTCTGGCCGGGCCCGCAGCGGGAGGAGAACTCCGCGGCTGCCACACCCCCGAAAGCCTGGACCAGCAGGAAGAGCCTGGGGGGTGGGGGGGGAGCCAGATGGGCGGGGCCTGGAGCCCGGCTCCCCTCTGCCCGCCGCCTGCCTGCCCGCCCGCCCGCACGGACCTCACCTGTGCGAGTTCTCCCGGGAGTTGGTAAAGCAGAGGACCCTGGAGAACCCCATCTCCAGGATCAGGTGCAGAATGACCAGTGGCTTCATGCGGAGGCGGCAGGGGATGTAGTGGTGCTGCGGGGACAGCACAGGGTCAGCCCCACCCCAAGCACTGCAGTGCACCCCCTCCCCACCCTGTGCGCCCCGCTCACCGAGAGCCCCGCGGGGAAGGCGTACTTCCCTCCCGAGCCTCCGGCTGGGTCCTCGGCCTGGGGGCCCCCGCGTGCCAGCCCCGTGGAGAAGAGGCGGGGCTGGTGGAGGCCCAGCTGCTGCAGCTTCTCGGGGTTCTGCGTCAGGGTGGCCGAGAAGAGCAGCTTCTGCAGCGGCAGCTGAGGACGGCAGGTGCTGGAAGGGGAGCAGACGGTGGGCCAGCAGCCCTGGCGCAGGCAGCACGCCTGCTGAGCCCCGGCTGCCCGGGAACACGCCATAGAGACAGAGGGGGACCACGACAGGGAGACCGGGCTCAAGGCAGCCCCACTAAGCGCGGGGCAGAGCTCCATGACGTGTACCTGGCGGCAGTGGTGGCCCGGAGCTGCCTCCTCTGGAGCAGGGCGCAGAAGTCCTCGGCGCCAGCCCTCGGGAAGGCCGCCTCAACCACCCGGGGCAGCCAGGACTGGTGCATGCTGTCGATCATGCGGTCGGCCTCGTCGATGATCTAGGAGAAGCAGGAGGCCTGGAGTCCAGGGGCCAAGATCAGCGTCAGCTCCGGGCCCAGGGCCTCCCTCCAGGCGAGCGACGTACCAGGAAGCGGAGGTGCTGGAGGCTGAACCCTGGGGTCTGGTCGATGTGGTCCACCAGGCGGCCAGGCGTGGCCACCACCACGTCGGCCAAGCAGCGGAAGCCGTCTGCCCTGGGGAGCAGAGTGCGGCTCAGCAGAGGCCCCCGTGCCGACCCCCAACCTGGGGGACCAGCGGGCATGGAGGCGCCTGTTCTCGAGGGCGCCGGGTGGCCACCATGTGGCCGCTCCAAGCTCCCCGAGGGGCCCACAACCCGACAAGACCTACGTCTTCTGAACGAGACTCTCCTGCTCCTTGCCCAGCGCCCTCTGCCCCGTGATGAGGGCCACCCGCAGGGGGGTGGCATCCGTGTAGACGCAGAACACTCGGCTCACCTGGAAAAGGGGTGGTCGTCACCAGCCTGATAGGGAACACCCGGGGACAAGGGTCCTGACACTGACTTCAGGGCGCGGGGCGCACGTACCTGCTGGGCCAGCTCCTTGGTGGGCAGCACGACCAAGGCTCGGACCTGGCACACGGCTCGACCCAGCAGGGCCTGTGGGGTGGGGACAGCCACTGTGTCAGCAGAGCCGGCTCCCTGTCCGCTGAGCCCCATCCCCCCACCGAGGGTGGGGCCTTACGCTCACCTGGACCACGGGAATGACAAAGGCCAGAGTCTTCCCGCTGCCCGTTGGGGCAGAAACACAAAGGTCACTGGGCTGGTAGCCACCTCTGGCCACCAGAAACCCGCTGGCTGTGCTCTCCAGGAGAGCAGGGATCACTGCCGCCTGGACTGGACAGGGAAGACGACAAGTCGTGTCTGGGAACACCCAGAACCGCCACAGGTACCGAACCCGAAGCAGCCCTGACCCCCTGTGACTCCCAGGCCGGGCTGTTCTCAGGACAACACCAGCGCCTCGAGGGAGCGCCAGGCCCAGGCGGCCAAAGACGCCACACTCCCAGGCCGCGTCTAATGCCGGACCTGCCGAGGGGCCCGTGTTGCCGGCTGCCACGCTGTGGCCTTGCCGCTATGGCTCTGAGCGACGCCGGCTGATGCTCTAGAAGGCACCGCCCGCCCCCCGAGCACCTGGGAAGTAGGACGAGATGCCCTGTGCCCGCAGCTTCTTCCGAATGTCAGGGTGGACGGCAGGGATGTCGTCAACGGGCACCAAGCCTTCAGTGACACTCTTGCCAACACAGCTTGGCTCAGCCAACCATGAGGGCAGGAAGGGCTGGACCTGCCGTAAAGAGAAAGCAGCCAAGCGAATGCTCCAGAGCCCGCAGGATTAGAAAAACAAGAGCAGCAGAAACTGAAGACCTGAGGCACGCACACCCCAGAGACCCCAGCTAGGAGGCCCAACAAGCCTTCAGCTGGCCTCCCAGCGTCTCCTCGGCCCCCACCTTTAAAGGAATTAAGAGGGGCGCCTGGGTGGCTCAGTCAGTTAACTGTCGGGCTTAGGCTCAGGTCATGATCTCACGGTTGGTGGATTCAAGCCCCACGTCAGGCTCTGTGCTGACAGCTCAGAACCCGGAGCTGCTTCAGATTCTGTGTCTCCCTCTCTCTCTGACCCTCCCCTGCTCGCACTATCTTTCTCTCTCTCAAAAATAAAAAACATTAAAAAAAAACTTTTTTTAAAGAATTAAGGAACACACACTAGAAAGCGCCTCTCCCCTGAGCTAAGCCCCTTGGGGAACTTCCTCTCACACCTGCGGGAACGTGCCGGGTCTGCTCTGCAGAGTCCTCTGTGCCCAGCACTCACCTGCCCCCAACCTCCCGCCACCAGCTGGGCCCTAACCACACAGACCTTTCTACACGCCACAGCTGGCTGCTGCCTCAGGGCCTGTACCCCAGCCCTGCTTTCTGCCCCCTGCTCACCTCCCCACTCCATCTTACCCAAGCTGATCCCCGCGTTTCGATCCCAAATCAAGACCTCCACACAAGCACCGACACAAAGCGCCCCCACGCACCCTGGCGATCCCGTCACCCCAGAGCTCTGTGACGGACTGCTCGCGTACTGAAGACCTGCTCCGAAACTGAGACCCCTCAGCAACCCAGGGAAACTCTCTTAAAGCACCGCTGTGCCGCAACCACCCCAAACCCCATTTAGAGTGTTTATCTACAATCTTTTTTTACCCTTTCTATAATTAAAGGCCAAACTTCCGAGCTGGCACAGAACTCAAACTACCACGAAGAAAACCACAGAGCAGACGGCTGAGATTCCAAGCCGTTCGCTCCGGACCCGGCCCGGCCCTCGGCGCCCCCCCCCCCCCCCCCCCCCCCCCCCCCCCCCCCCCCCCCCCCCCCCCCCCCCCCCCCCCCCCCCCCCCCCCCCCCGCCAACACGGGCTGCCCCCGCTCCCCGCGCCCCCGCGCCCCGGGCCGCTCACCTTGGGCGCCCTGCTTCGCTCAAAGCCCCCGAGCAGCAGGGCGTGCGCCGGAGGCCCCGAGGCCTCTCCGGGGGGCTGTTCTCCTGAGTCCCCCGGCGGCCCCGCGGCCTGGGCGCCGGCGCTGCCGGCCCCCGGAGCCTCCTCGCTGCTCCCTGCGCGGCAGAAGCGGGCGGCCGGTCAGCCCCCGCCGCCGCCCCCTCCGCGGCGCCCTCCCCGCCAGGCCCGGCCCCACCTGCGCCCGCGTCCTCGCCGTCCGCTTTCCGCCGCTTGCCCGGCGGCGCGTGCGGGCTCCCCGGGGCCGCTCCGCACTCGCGCCTCCGCGGTCTGCGCGGCCGCCGCCGCCGCCGCCCTGCCGCCTCCGAGCTCGGCGGGGCCTCCGCGGGCTCCTGCGGCGGCGGCCGCTTCTGCCGCTGCCGCTCTCGGGCCCGGCACTGCAGCCGCTCCAGCAGCGCGCGCGCCCGGCCGCCCGCCCCGGCCTCCGCGCCGGCCGCCTCGGGGCCCGCGTACCGCGCGACGTGGAAGAGCGCCATGCCGGCCGCGCGCCTCCCGGCCCGACGCGCGGCGATGACGGCAGAGGCGCGGGGCGCTGACGGCGCGGGGGCCGGGCGGGAGGCGGGCCGGAGACCTCGGCGCGCGGCGGTGACGTCAGGGGCGCGCCGGGCGGCGGCTAGAGAGTCCGTGTGTTCCGCGTGGGGCGGCGGCGGCATGGAGCGGGACCCCGGCCCCGGGAGCGCGCGCCGGGCGCTGGGCCGCCTGCTGGAGGCGGTGCTGGCGAGCCGCGGCGAGGCCAACGCCGTGTTCGACATCCTGGCCGCGCTGCAGGTGGGGGCGCGCGGGCCGGGGGCCGGGCTTTCCCGGCCGTCTGCTCCCGTCTCGCGGGGCTCCCGGGTCGGGGGAGGGGGCGGTCCGGTGGGACGGTGACGTCGGGGCCATGAGCGGGGCGGGAGGGGACCCCTGTGACCACCCTGTCCCTGCAGTCTGAGAACCCGGAGGATGTCCAGGCAGCGGTGCGCGCGTGCAGCCGCCTATTCGGGGCCTTGCTGGAGCGGGGAGAGCTGTTTGTGGGCCGGCTGCCCCCCGAGGACGTGGTCATGGCAGGTGAGCAGCGCGGAGCGCGCAGGGAAAAGTTGGAGGGACACTTTGTCAACACGGGGTGAGCCCCCCAGGGGCCTCCTGTGGGGAGGGGCGATTGCGCTCAGGGTTGGGGGTAAGAGGAGGAGGAGGAGGAGGATGGAGGGGGTAAGAGGGCAAGTCTAGGGCCGCAGCGACCAGTTTCCACTCACTTCCCAGGGGAGGCTATGTAGAGCAATTGGGGGGACGGCCGAGTCCAGCGTGGTGCGCGTGGTCTGACCACCCCGCTCCACCCCAGGGTCCCAGGGGGCCACGCGGAAGTACAAGGTGTGGATGAGACACCGCTACCAGAGCTGCTGTAACCGCCTGCAGGAGCTTCTGGGCCACCCCTCCTTTGAGGTCAAGGTGAGTCAGGTTGCTGGCTTTGCCTCTGCCCTGAGCGTTCCTTGCACCCCCAGCCTCTGGGCTGCGCACACTCAGGCAGGGCTCAGGCCGCAGGCTGCCACGTTTCCACATTCACCTGACGTCGGGTTTTCTCTCCGTTGGGTTTTCCGGTGGCTGGTTTTGTTCTGTGTCCTGAGCCGTAGGGGAGTGCTGTCTTGGGTGCACTGGGACTCTGATGTTGGGGGGTGACTTGTGGTGGGGCACCTCGGCCACTTGTGCGCCCCCTTTCCCCAGGAGCTGGCTCTCAGCACGCTCCTGAAGTTCGTGCAGCTGGAAGGGACGCATCCCCTGGAGAAACCCAAGTGGGAGGGAAACTACCTGTTCCCCCGCCAGCTTTTCAAGGTGGGGCGCACGGGGTGGGGGCCCTGAAAACCTGGGCAGAGCTGGGATGGGCCCTCGGTGCAGGTGGCTACCGGCGTGAGGCTTCTGCCACGCCCCGTACCCAGGGGGAGGGGTCTCGGGCAGCCCGGGGCTGGGGGGCTGGCGGGCGGGCCCCCCTGCGGCTCACCTCCCTGCCCCGCACGCAGTCGGTGGTGGAAGGCCTTCTGTCCCCGGAGGAGGACCGCGCGCTGCTGGTCTCTCGGTTCCAGGACTACCTGCAGCACGATGACATTCGCTACCACGCGATGCTGGCGGCCACGGACGTCGTGGGCCGAGAGGCTGACCGGCTCCCTGAGGTGAGCCGGGTCCCTTGTCTGGGGGAGGGGTGGGCAGGACCGCGCCCAGGCTCATGCCAGGCTTTCGGCAGGTGCCCCTCGCTTTCTGGAACAACGCGTTCGCGCTGCTGTCCGCGGTGAGCCTCCCTCGAGAGGAGACGGCCCCCTCCAGTTTCTACGTGCAGCATGCCGGTGAGCACCCCGGGCGGGCGAGGGCGCTCTGCAAGCGGCCCCCGCTCCCCCGCACGCCCTCTGACCCCTGCCTTCTTTGCAGAGCTGTCACGCAAGTGGAAGGTCGCTCATCTGAAGGTGAGACGTTGCGGAGGGCTCTCTTCAGACATAGGCAGCGAGTGCGGGGCCTGGAGAATTTTCTTGGCCCAGACAGCTCCAGCATCCCTCACGGGGACAGGGGAGGGGGAAGGGCCCGGGGAGCTGGCTCCCAGGTTCTCAGAGGCCCCCGGGCGCGAGTGTCGCTCGCCTGCTCCCCCAAGGCTGTGTCCCAGGCCGTGTGCTTCTTGCTTTGC
Source organism: Helogale parvula (assembly GCA_004023845.1). Lineage (NCBI taxonomy): Eukaryota > Metazoa > Chordata > Mammalia > Carnivora > Herpestidae > Helogale > Helogale parvula. The sequence goes on from PJEM01019449.1 coordinate 6,902, forward strand.
CGGCACTTGTCCAGTTCGGGTCCCTAGCTCTTCCACAGGGCGGCGGGGAGGCGGTGCTGTGCAGCTTTGACCTGCCCCCCCGCCCCCCCCACCGCAGGAGCACAGGAAGGCCTTCCAGCTGATGTGGCTCAGCTTCCTCCAGCACAAGGTACGGGCGGGGGTGGGGAGCAGGCACCCCAGGTCGGGCCGCTCCGGCCCATGTGATTCTTAGGGTGAGGCCCGTGCACCTACTGCTGCCCTGTCCCTGCCAGCTGCCCCTCAGCCTCTACAAGAAGGTGCTGGTGATCATGCACGACTCCATCCTGCCCCACCTGGCACAGCCCAGCCTCATGATCGACTTCCTGACCCGAGCCTACGACGTGGGTGAGCGCCGAGCTGCCCGCAGCGGGGCTCCTGGAACGGAGGCCCGGGGAGCGTCCTCAGGGGCCTGGCCGGTCGGGGGCAGGCCAGAGGCCGATTCCCCTCCTCGGCGGGACTGAGCGGGCCGGGCTGGGGAGAGGGGGCCCCAGCTCTGTTGAGATCCCCTGGGGCGGAGGTGCTGGCCCTGTCGGGGCTTCTCAGCTGCACGTTTGTCCGCAGGTGGCGCCATCAGCCTGTTGGCCTTGAATGGACTTTTTATCCTGATTCACAAGCACAACCTGTGAGTGTCAACCTAGGACACCTGCCTGCAGGTCCGGCCGTTCGCGTCCGCCCCTCCTGTGTCCTCCCCCAGCCCTGGGCCGCCGCAGGGGAAGTTTGGGTGTGACGGAGCCCCTGGGAGCCATGACCTGCCTTTTCATTCCGGGCGCCCCCCACCTCCCGGGCTTACGCGCCGCTCCTCCCTCTCCGTGCTCCCAGGGAGTACCCCGATTTCTACCGGAAGCTCTACGCTCTCCTGGACCCATCTGTCTTCCACGTCAAGTACCGGGCTCGGTTTTTCCATCTCGCCGACCTCTTCCTGTCGTCCTCGTGAGTGCCAGAGCGGGGATGCAAGGGGCTTGCAGGGGGCTTAGGCCCAAAGCGGGGGGCCGGGAGGCTGGGCGCCACTCACACCCACCGTCCCACCCAGCCATCTGCCCGCCTACCTGGTGGCTGCTTTCGCCAAGCGCTTGTCCCGCCTGGCACTGACGGCGCCCCCGGAGGCCCTACTCATGGTGCTGCCTTTCATCTGCAACCTGCTGCGCAGACACCCAGCCTGCGGGGTCCTGGTGCACCGCCCTCAGGGCCCTGGTGAGTGGGGGGGGGGGGGGGGGGGGGGGGCCTCCAGCAGCCAGGGCGCGGGCACAGGTTGTGAGTAGGGCCCGGCTCTGGTTCCTAGAGCTGAATGCCGACCCGTACGACCCCGCCGAGGAGGACCCGGCCAAGAGCCGTGCCCTGGAGAGCTCGCTGTGGGAGCTGCAGGTGAGCCTGCCGCTCCTTCCCCGGCCCCAGCTCCCCCGGGGGCTGTCCTGACTGGCGTTCCCACCGGGTGCCCTGGGGAGGGGGTGGTGACGTCCCGTGTGCCCCTCCAGACCCTCCAGCGGCATTACCACCCCGAGGTGTCACGGGCTGCCAGCGTCATCAACCAGGTGCTGACGGTGCCAGAGGTCAGCATCGCGCCGCTGCTGGAACTCACGGCATTCGAGGTGAGGGGGCGGGGCTGAGGCCGGGGGGCGGGGTGCAGGGGCCGGGCGGCGTGGGAGCACCTGTCTGTCCTTTGCAGGTGTTCGAGCGGGACCTGAAGAAGACGAGCCAGGAATCTGTGCCCCTGGAGTTCCTCCCTGCGCAGGGGCTGCTGGGCCAGCCCGATGACCTCTGTGCCCAGCACTTCACGCTCAGCTGACCCTCCCCCCCTCCCCCCAGGCCTGCGGGCTGGTGGTGACAGTGCCAGCCGTGCACAGAGGCCACCTCATGTCCCTTGCAGCCGCCCACACCTGCTGTGCAGCTGCCTCCACCAGGAAGCTCTTGCTTCACTGAAGCCTGGTGGGGGCGGGGGCTTCCATCCAGCACTGCGAGACCCCTCAGGCCCCCGACTCCTCCAGGCGCCGTGCATCCAAGGAGAGTCTCAGTCCCCCTTCCTGCTGCGCCTGGACTGTGACCTGGGAGCAACCCCCAGGGTTCCACGTCCTGGTTAGGCGTGGGGAGCACGGAGAGTGCGAGCCACCCATTCCCCGGCAGGCTGTGGAGGACGTCTCTGTCCCCCGATCGCTGTGGTCCCAGGTCCATGGTAGGCATGCTGTCCCACGAGAGGCAGCTACTGGCAGAGCCCCTTCACCCCGTGTGTCCCTGAGCAGCGTGGCTGCCGGCGGCTGCAGGCCGGTCGCCTGCTGTGTTTCCAGTTTATTTCCCCGAGGCCCCGTTTCTGCTGGGCGAGCTTGGTTCTTCTCCGGCCATGACTCCAGGTTTCCTCTTAAAAACCTGCTTGTTTAGGGAGTCACGTGAGTGACATCAGCTCATGTGGGTTTGGGGGGGCCTGGCAGGGATGCAGGTGGGGAGGGAGCCAGGGAGGGGACTGGTTCTGCAGCCTCTTATCTGAGTGCTGGCGTCTCAGCCCCGTCCCCTCCCCATCCCCACGGGAGCACCCTGGAGTCACCGCAGGCAGCGGTTTGCCCGGTTTGGTCTCTAGGGAGCTGCTCTGCCGGCCCAGGACCCTTGGGTGCCTCGTGGGGACTCTGGGCCAGTGGTGAAGGAGTGCCTCCTTTCTGTATACACCTGTGTGATTTTAGGGATGCTGGCACCCCTTCCTAGTAGGCTCCTGCCCCTGGGCCTTTGCACTGCCCTCTCCACAGCTTCCTTCCTGCTCCTGTCTTCAGACCCCAAGCCGAGGGAGGGCTCAGGGAGGCCTGTGCTCAGCATCCTGTCTGCAACAGCTGCGTGCATGCACACGAACACTGCCAAGTTCATGGCCCCACTGCCATCCAGTACCTCGTGAGCTGTTCCTGCCACCCATCCCACAGACTGAGGGGAGCTCGTCACTGACCTGGCCCTTGTCTGGTCCCCTGGGTCCACTGTGCCCGGCACAGTGCACGTCTGTGGTCGACGGTCTGGAGGGTCCTGAGCAGCCTGGCTCCCGAAGAGTTGGGTCGGAGGCTTTCCCTGCCGCACCCGAGCAGGGGTGCAGCCCTGGAAGGGCTGAGGCCTCGCGCTGATCGAGGGAAGTGTCCTCATGGTTTTCTAAAGTAAAACGATGAAACTCTTACTCAGCAAGTTTTCTCGATTTTCTCCAAATTCGGCTTTGTGGTTCGTCTGTAACTTCCTCATCATAGGGGGTCCGGGGACCCCCTCCCACACACGCTGTGGCCACCACAGCCCTCACCCCCGGGTCTGGACAGACGCTTTGCCACGTTAGGCATCGGCCTGGTGGCCCCATGGGTAGGTGGCCAAGGGGACGCAGGGCGGGGAAGGACTGATGGAGAGACCAGCAGGGTGGCCCCGCTGGGGTCCGAGCACCTGAGGGAGGTCAGGGCGGACCTTCAGGGGCTTGGGGACCGTCTGGGACCGGAGTACAAATGCCGGCGTGGGGCCGGGGTCTGCGTTTCCGGGGCTCCCGGCCCGCAGACCCGCCCCAACTCCCTGAGGCGCTGACTGCCGGCGTCGTGCGCCTCAGTGGTCCAAGGGCCGCCGTCTCTGCCAGGACGGTGCCGGCTCCTCGGTGGCAGAGCCGTGTGCTTCGTCACCGTGTCTGCAGGTATCCCCGTGCCCAGGACAGCGGCTGGCGCCCGTGTGTGTCCTCCTGCAAGTCTCTTGGAACCAGCCTTCCTGGGGGGCCCGGGCTCAGGTGGCGTGGGCTCCGCGTGCCTGTGCCCGGGGGGTGTCCCCACAGGTGGTAGGGCAGCTCCAGGCTCCCCCAGGGCCGCACAGCAGTGATTTCATTTCCTGGAGACAGCTGCCTTTTCCCCAAAAGTTACAAAAGCAACGCAAAGCTAATTATGAGTTCGAGAAAGCCGGCACTGGGGAGACTCCGAGGGCGCTCCCTGCGAACCTGCCAGGCTTGGGGTGACTCCGTCACACCGCTCCCAGCGCCAGCACTGCCGTCCCAGGCCTCGGGGGCAGCCGCACCCCCCCATCCTGGCTCTGCGCCGTGGCTCCCCCTCCCGGGGGTCCTGGCCTGCTGTGCCCCGACTGGTGCCCACGCCTCCACCTGAGCGGCGGCTGCCCTCAGCCCGGGAGGCCCCGGCGGGGTCCACCACAGGTTTGCTTGCAGCTGGGGACACTGTCACGCCCTAGCTTGAGTTAAAGTTTTTAAAAATCAATTTTGGGGGAAATCTGCAATACACACTAAATACCTTTTTAGAAGTGTGCTCTATGCGCCATTTGGGATATACTTATGCTAAAAGTGGAGAGAAAACTCACCTGATAGAAGTCAGTCATTTTAAAATGCATGATCCAGCGGCATTTGGTGCATTTATGCTGTGTGTCCACCATCTGGATCCAATTCCAGAACTTTCTTCTCAGCACCTGCTTCATCATTAAGTCCGTGGAAAGGTGGTATCTGAGAAGCCAGCCCCCAACGGGCCCTCCAGGAGTCCTGCGTGGTGGGTCTCGGCCATGCCCCACCTTGAGGATGGGCGGCCACTCCAAGCGGGGTCAGCCCTGGTTCTCCAGCAGGAACCAGCAGCCTCGGTGGACACGTGGGTCGGGCCAAGGTGCCTGGGCTGCAGCTGTAGGAAGAGGCCCGTCCCCCAGGCTGCCGTCCGCCGTGGTGGTGTGTCTGGTGGGGAGTTTAATTGGGTCCGAAGTGAGGGCCGGCCTTTGCCCTGCTCTGGGGAGGGCCCCGAGCACCCTGGCCACTGGGAGTCCACATGCAGGTTGTGGGGGGCTTTGGGCCACACGGTGTCCCCTCCACCTCGGGAGGGGCCGGCAGCCACCGGCTCCACAGCCCTCTGCGAAGACGGGTGACCTGCATGCGCTGCCACACGTCAGGGCTGGGGAGCTGACTGTCCACAGCCCCAGGGGAGGACCTCACAGGTGTGTGTTTGGGGGGGGCCCCTGGGCCTGCCCTGGGCCCTGCCCCTGATGTGGCCGTGTGTCCCTTCCCTGCAGTAAACCTGACGAGGGGAAGAGCAGCTCTCTGGGATTCAGGGGTTCTCCTAGGGCTTGTCCAGCATGAGGGGTCTCAGGGACCCCAGGCTGGCCATGGCTGCCAGAAGGGGAGAGAGTCTCGGGGGAATGGGCATGTATAACTTTGGGAGACCTCGGAGAAGGGGTCTTCCACTGGCTCCGTTGCAGAGCATTAAGAGGGGCGAGACCCCCATGATAAGGGTTCATAAGGTGACCAGGCAGAGCAGGGCAAGGGACGCCTCCAGAGTAGGAAGTGGAGGAGGAAGGGGCCTTGGATGGAGTTAGAACCAACGTCCGGGACCCAGGGGCAGCGGGGCAGGGGGGGACGTCCTCAGGAGAGCACAGTGGGGGTGAGGGGCCATGCAGGGTGTTGAGCAGTGCAAGAGCCACTCGGGGGTCCTGGGTGCCGCGGGAGTGTGTGACCCTGACTCCAGGGTCAGCTCCCTCAGAAGGCCTGCCCGCCTTCATCCCTCCACTTGGGGGAGCAGGGCCTCCCCCCCACCGCTGGTCACCCCTATCACTGCGCAGACACCCCCGGTGTCATTTACTATTCCTCTCTCCCCGGCCCATGTGTCCCACTACCCACCCCAGGGGAAAGGGGGACTCTGACCCATGGAGACCCCACTTCTGCCCGGTTCAGGACAGGAGCTTAAAACAGAATCACGTCCTTTTGTAGAAACGCAGGGGTGAGGCCCAGGGGCAGGTGCTCGGGGAGCTCTCGCCACACTGCCCTTGGGGCCCGCCCTCCTGGTCAGTGGGCCGCGGATGCAGGGCCCCTCCCGCCCGTGAGTGTCCCCTAGCTGATGACCCTCCTCAACTTCAGGCCCTGCTGGGCCATCGTGGAGGCCAGGATTGACCAAGTACCTACTGTGTGCCTGGGAGTGTCCTTGCGTCGGGTCCTCGCAGCTCACGCCCAGCAAACGCTCTCTGTGGAGTCTCCCCGTCTCTCCAGGTCTCCCATGCCCTGTCCCCTCCAGAAGGCGAGTAGGGCTGGGCAGGGAGAGGACGAAGTCACTGTCACATGACGTGTGCAACGAGATGTGGTGCGCACACCCCGGTGATCAGCGACGCTCTGATGGGCACTTAGCAAATTCTTGACCATCCGACGTCAGCTGGCTGAGGCTGGCAGACGCTTCCGCTGGACGTCCCCTGCGCCGGCTCGCTGGGCTCTGGAGGAGAAGCAGGGCTGGTGGGGCTGCGGCCTTGACGCCCACCAGCCGCGGCTGCACCCTCTGCCCAGGGCGCGCACGGCCCCCCAGCCTCAGCTGTCGCACGGTGGGCTAAGCCAGTGCCTCGATTGCACCAAATGACTCCCAAATGCAGTGACACGAAACCGAGGTCCTTGCGGAGGGCCAGAGTGCCTGGCGAGGCTGCAGGACACAGGAAGACGAGCCGGGGCCGGAAGACTATCCGCAAAGTCAGGCGGGCGGGTTTGGCCTGTGGGTGGCGGTCGCCAACGCCGGGCCAGGCGACCTGCCCCCAGCCCTTCACGCCCCTCAGGTGTGTGCCTGGCTGAGCGCCTCGCAGACGGCTCCTGGCCGTGGACGTGCAGATGAACGTGGCCTGCAGGCAGAGGAGCCAGCTCTGCATGGGCTTGGGGGTCCCTTCGGGCTGCTCACTAGGCCTGCGCTTGGGGCTCCCTTTGGAGCCGCTGGCTCGCCTCACAGGTCACCTCATTACTAAACGCTGCGCTGACGCCCCGATGATGCTCACTCCCTGTGTTGTGTCTGTGCGAGGTCCCCGCGATCTCCGTCCCCGCCACGCTTACGGCGACGGTGCGAGTCCCCTTCCGCGCAGATCCCAGAGTCGACCCTGTGGCTCTGCCTGCCCTCTGCCTGGGCACATCCCCTGTCTTCTGGCTGCGGGGCACCCGCTGCCCCGTGCGTCCCCAGAGTCACGACACCGAGCCGCCTGCCATTCCGCACGGACCCGTTCCCTCTTGACCACAGAGAGCGCTCCCCGGCGTTTCTCAGCAGCTGTGATTAATTTCCAGTGGTAGCGGACATGGCCGACTCTCGGGAAGCAGATGAAATACTTGCTTTCAGCAGAATGTGGCAGCGTCCGAACTGCAGGCAGGAATGATGCTCTGTGATTTAAACGCTTATTATTTTGTTAGCTTAGAGAGCGCGAGCGAGCAGGAGGGGGCACTGGGGGGGAAGAGAGAATCTGGAGCAGATTCCACGTTCAGTGCAGGGCCTGATGTGGGGCTCCATCCCACGGCCCCTGGGGTCATGACCTGAGCCAAAGTCAAGGGTTGAATGGATGATCGACTGAGCCCCCCAGGAGCCCCTAAAATTTTACTTTAAAGTTTATCTATTTATGACTTATGTATTCTTATTAAGGTGAAATTCACGACATAAAATCAACCATTTCTCTACGTGCTGAAAATTCAAAGGCCCCTGGTGGCTCAGTTAAGCATTTGGCTCTTGATTTTGCCTCAGGCCACGATCTCATGGTTCATGAGTTCGAGCCCTGTGCGGGGCTGTGCACTGATGACTCGGAGCCTGCTTGGATTCTGTCCCCCTTCTCTTTCTCTGCCCATCCCCTGCTAGCAAGGACTCTCTTTCTTTCAAAATAAATAAGTAAACTTTAAAAAACGTTTAAAGTGTGCAATTCAGAGGCAGTGAGTTCCTTTGATATTGTGCAACCATCTTCTCTGTCGATTTCCAAAAGATCCCATCAGCTCTGAAAGCAAACCCACAACCTTCACCCCCGTGCGCGATCCCCCCCGCTCAGTGTGCCTGGACTCACTGTCCTGGACTGTCCACGTCTGTCCCGTGCTGTCCATATACGCGGAATCACACACCATATTCGCGTCGGGCTCCGTCCCACGGCTCGTGCCCGTGTCGCAGGTGTTCGGGCGCGTTCCCGGCTGGGGCGGTGCTGCTCCCCCGTGCTCGCAGACCACGCGTGTTCAGCGGCTCATCCGGGGTGTGCCCACCGCTGGCCTCTGAGCGGTGCCGGGGGTACGCTTGCTCCCTCTCTTTGGGGCGAGTACCCAGGCAGGGAGCCATGGGGGTGCGTGCTCATCCACCCCCAGTTTTCCCGGGAGCACAAGGGCTTGGGGCTCCGATTTCCCCACACCCGCACCGAGTTCTGTTGCTTTCTGATCTGGACGGTAGCCGCCCCGTGGGAAGGTTTGGTGAGCACGTCCTCGGTGACGGCGATCTCCGGCTTGCTCTTCGCTTCTTGCTGAGTGTGGGTCAGACGAGGCCACACGGCTTCTGCGGAGTCCCCTGGGACACTCACCTCTGGGTCGTGAGCTGCTGTGGGAGCACGGGTTCCCCGGGGCCCCCCTGCCACGAGTCCCTGCCGTGGCGGTGCTGGGCCTGCGAGAGGCTGCAGGGCAGCTCACCAGGACGCGGTGGCTCCGGGCCCAGCCATCCGGGGATCTAACCCCAGAGCCCAGGGAGATGACAGAGTGCCTGTCGTTGCTTTACCTCCGGGTGGCTGGTTTCGCGACACAGATGACCGTAACCATGGGCTCGAAGCGCTCCATCTCCCGTCAAGGGGCAAGAATCCAACACGAAGGCGGGAAACTGCGGGCCCCCGGGGGCACTGTCCTCCCCAAGGCTGATCCCAACCCCCTCACTGTCCCTGGGGTCTTGGGACTGCATTTTGGAAGGAGGAGATGGCACTGAGCTGGGAGCTAACATTATTTACGTGCCACTGGGTGGCCACACGAGTTAGAAATGCCTCCAAGGACCTGCATGTTCAAGAAAAACACAGAAAACACAGAATTCCCGGGGCGCCCTGGTGGCTCAGTCAGTTGAGTGTCCAACTTCGGCTCAGGTCATTATCACACAGTTCTGGAGTTCGAGCCACACGTCGGGCCCTGTGCTGACAGCCCTGAGCCTGGAGCCTGTCTCCATCGCTCTGCCCCTCCCCCACTCATACTCTGCTCTCTCAAAAGTAAATAAACTATACACACTCACTCACACACACACAAACACATTCCCAAAGAGCTCATCCAGCTCATTCATGAGGGTGAACTGCCCTCATGCGCACCGTCT
>PJEM01019450.1:0-15921 GCA_004023845.1 Helogale parvula
GCGCCTGGGTGGCTCAGTCGGTTAAGCCTCCGACTTCGGCTCAGGTCAGATCTCACATTTGTGGGTTCGAGCCCCGCGTCAGGCTCTGTGCTGACAGCTAGCTCGGAGCCTGGAGCCTGCTTCTGGTTCTGTGTCTCCTCTCTCTGCCCTTCCCCCTCTCATGCTCTGTCTCTCTCTGTATCAAAAATAAATAAAACTTAAAAAAAAAAAAAAAAAACGAGATGCTCCCCGACCCTTCTAAAAATAAAGGGGCACCTGGAGTTCAATAATTTGGGAACTATTTCCTATACCCTCCTTCTTGCAGAAAGGCTGTGAGGAGTTCTGCAATCCAGCAAGCTGTTGCATTCCTCCAACTTACTTGACTATGAAACTCTTTTGTCAACAACCACCCTTTTAATCTCAGAACATTCTTGAGGCAAGGCAGATCTAGGCCAACTTGTGATGTCTTGAAAAGATTTCAGCCCCATTAGACTCTCTCTGCCCTTTTACCTACTTGGTAGCAGTCCCTCCATGGGGACTGGCTCTCCTGTCTTCTCATTCTTTAGTCGTAATCGCAAAGGACCTAGCCTTGCGGAGGAGGAGAAGCCAACCACTAAGATCTAGAATATCAATTTTTGTGTTTGGCAGAATTCAGGAATATCTTGTTAATGTTTAGATGTCAGATCTTGGAAGGTTAGTATAAGTAAACAATGGAAACTTCAGGGAGTGACTTAATATCAAAAAGTGGTTTAAATTGCATCAGTATGCTAAACAGTAAGTTCGGTGTATTCTTTTTCTCAGAAAACTGGCTGTTTCCTTTGTAAAGTGGAATGTTGGCTGAAATATGGCTAAAATAGAATAAATAAGGTTGCAAAAAGTTTGAAATACTGCTTATGATTATTCTTTCTCTTCCCTTAAACAGAAATGTACACTTTGCAGTCAGCCCGGTGCTACTATTGGATGTGAAATAAAAGCCTGTGTTAAGACTTACCATTACCACTGTGGAGTACAAGACAAAGCCAAATACATTGAAAATATGTCACGAGGAATTTACAAGTAAGAGAACAACAATTGTCCATTTTCTATGACATGTCAGTAAGTAACTACCCTTAAATAGATGACATTACTTCACTCGGTCACTATTCCTAGATGGTATTTAGCCAAGTGTAGAATACTTCAGATTCTGTATAAAGAAACAAGTACTATGATTGGCGTTTTCCTCTGATTATACATCCCTGGGTTAGCATTCATTCAGCCAGTGTGTATTATGCTTACTCAGTGCCAGGTATTGTGCTAGGAGCTGGGCATACAGTGGTGATCAATACTCATACAGACTATGTCCTCGCGAAGCTTCCAGTCTAGTGGGAGAGACAGATTAACCAAATGGCCACATAAATAAATGTATAATTGCAAACTACATTAAGTGCTAGAAAGGCTACATTACAAAGCACCACGAGAGCACGTAACGAGGGGGAGCTGACTTAGTCCGTAGGGGGGGTGTATAAGGAAATGGAGCTTGAGTGGAGACATGAAGGGCATATCAGTGTGGGTGTTGGGACAGTGTTCTAGCCCGAAGGAACAGCGTGTGCAAGACCCTGAGATGGAACCGGAGCTGGGGTGCAAATGGGAAGATGAGCCAGGAGGCTGCTCAGGGAATGATGAAAGCATAAAGGTTTGGAGATTTGGGATTTCTATCCTCTGCTTTATGGGTCTTCCACGTCCATGTACATCTGTAATGGTTCCATTCGATTAACTGAATGGAGAATAAGTTGGTAGAGATCTGTGGATTTTTGACTTGCCTTTGCGAGTTGTAAAGCACTTCCTTCCATTCCCAGGATTCAATAAGCCAATGACTAAACACTCTACTATTTTGTGTACAAAGCAGTTTACATAAGCAGTCACCACATATTTGGGTGATCGGATGAGGTGCTGATGCTCTATTATAAAACTTGCCAAACTTTGTTTAATAAGGAAGACAGGAGATGTTTTTCAAGTGCATTCTGTCAAGCCTTTAAGGAATAGGAATTCTAATATTTAAAGAGGTCCAGCACATGGCAAAAGATGGTAAACTTCATTCATTCTATGAAACTTATATTAACTGTGACACCAAACCTAACAATGATAGCATGTAAAACAAAAACAAGAAAGCTACAAACCAAATCTCGCTTTTATAATAATATACCAAATTCCTAAATAAAATGTTAGAAAGTCAAATCCAGAGCTGTAGTCTCACAATGTAAACACTGTTTAAAATTAGGAAATATATTAGTGTGAACCATTAGAACTAATAAAGGAAGAAAGATCCTTTCGCCTTCCTGGTGGATGGTGAAAAGGCATTAGATGGCATTCAGCATACACTTCTGAATTTTCAAGTAAGGAGCCAAGAGTGCCCTTGGGCAGCAAGGAGTCCTAACAAAGAATTTATGAGAAAACAACAGCAAGGAGCTTTATTAAAGTAAAGGGACGGTGGTTATTAGTCAGGGCTGAGCCTCAGATCCACTGAGGATGGATAAGGCCCACTTTAAAAATGTTCATGCCTGGCCCCACCACCCGAGATTTTCAGTTCACTAGGTAGAAGCCCACACCATGTTTCCTGGTGACACCCAGGTGGTTCTCACGTTCATCCATATTTGAGAACCATTCTACCAGTACACTTTCGTTTAGATCCAGAAACAAGACACGGGTGCCAACTACCAATGTTACTTTTCAGTGCTCTTCTGCAGGGTTAAGCCAGTGCAACAAGAAAAAGAAGACTGTGTAATAAATATTGTGAAGGAGCAAAATAGAATCATCAATATTTGTTATTGATGTCATTGTCTACCAAGAAAACCCCAAGGAATCAGCTCAATTTATTAAAATGAATAAGAGCTCAGGAAGATTGCTGAATATTAGATGAATTTTTATAAACAATCCCAGTAATAATTAGTTAGAAATCATAAAGGAAAAGTGTCACCCTCCACCCCTTTCCCCGCACCTGCTCACATCAAAGGTGAACTTTTTTTTTTAAGTGTTTTTACACAGGACCCAAATGAATAGTAAAATATATTATGTTCCTTGATGAAAAGACTCAACCTTAAAAGATACCTGTCCTCCTCAAATTAATCTATATGATAAATACAATTGCTGTGAAATACAAAATTTTGACTTTTACCCAGAAGAGTAAATGAGGTCTTAGTTTTTAATTGGTAATGATTAAGTTACCTTATACAGAAAAACTGAAAGCTTAAACAAGATAGAAATTTGGTTTTCCCCGCTAAGATGTCCCAAGGAGAGCAGTCCGCATGTGGTAGACTGTTCTCCGTGTCATCGGGGACCCAGGTTACCATCTTTCTGCTCTCTTGTCCTTTGGGCGTCCCTTCCATAGGCAGTAGGAGGAAGTGGGAGCAAAGGAAAGTGGATGGGGGAAGCGGCTGTTCCTCCAGCTGAGTTCCACAGGCACTTCTGCTCAGTACCTCATTAGCCAGAATTAAGTCACCTATCCCAGGGAGGCGAGGGAATGCACCCCTGGCGGGCACATTGCTAGCTACCCAAATCTGGTTCAGTGCTGCGAAGGGAAGGGGACAAAATCGGTCCTGGGGTAGTCACCAAGTCTTTATCACACCAGCTAAGAAAACATTTAAATGAGATCGAGAGGAGAAATCCCCTATTAGATCTCAAAACCAGTGACATAGTAATTAAACCTGATACTGGCACAGTAACAACGGCCCCAGGAAATCCATGTGTCTGTTGGGTCATTTCAGCCGTACTAGATCTATGGAGACAGGATGGATTATTCAATACCTGACATCTATACCGCTCTCCATTTAGAAAACAAGTTGGATTCTTCCCTCAGACTGCATCCCAGAATATAAAATGGGTTAAAAACCTAATCATATGTAGAACTGAGTAGAACATGTAGGAGGAATTTTCTAGAGTCTGTTGAATACAGATGACCTTTCTAAGCATGCTAGGAAACTCAGAATTTTTGACGGTATTAAAATTAGACTAAGGAGAAAAAACAGCCCAGGTTTAAAAAAAAATGGGCAAAGGACATGAAAAGGCAATTTATAGAAGGACTGCTGTGGATTATAAGCCTGTGAAAAGCTATTCCCCCTTATTTATAATGAAAGAAATATACATTAAAACAAGATCTTACCAGTTTTTGCCTATCTGATGGGCACAGATTAGTAGGATTCACATGGCAGCTAGATTCTGGAGACCTGGGCATTCATGTTTGATACTGAGTTAGAATATAGATTGGTACAATTTGGGAGAGCAATACAGCATTGGAAACCAAAACCTTTACCAAAATAGTGTGTATATTTTGCCACTAGTCCAGTTTGTAGGGATGTCTGCCAGGGAAGTGAGCAGAAAAGAGTACAAAAGCGTATATGCAAGAAGTTTCATTGTACTGTTGTTAATGATGGCTGCGGTAGCCACTAAGGCGTCTTATTCCCCTGTCCTCCGGATTGGTGAGATTACCACGGACGGCATCAGTGTGCTCAGGGGTGGCGGCAGGGGCTGCAGCTTGTCAGCAGGCCAGCATCCAAGGCTTCAGAGACAGTCCCTGCAGCAGTCAGCCCAACAGTACTGCTCAGCTCCAGTGAGATTGGGTCCACCATTGGGTAGGTCCGCGGGGGATCCGCCTGAGCGTAATCGCCTCATACCCCATTGGAGCCAGCACCTGTCCCAATGTAGTTCTGTAGGCATAGGTCATGTTCAGGTTTACGCCACACAAGAACTGAGATACAGCTTCTTACCAGAGTCTAATTCTCCCGGTCCCGCTGCATTCTCCCAACCGGGGGCTAGCAGCTGGGTGAAGAAGCAGACACGCCACGCCAAGTGTTTTACATTGCCAGGGAAATAGCTAGAGTCAACCGAAGGTGAGCCTTTCACCCATACTAGCAAACATCCACCCCACAAAAACCAGAATGCCTATCAGGAGACTTAAGTTTTACTACATGCATTTAGCGGAATACTATGCAGCAATTAAAGAATGCAATGGCTTCATGTGGAGAGTCATGGTACAGTATTCTATGATCGAGTCAGGTGAAAACCCAAGTCGCATGATCTCTTAGCACCTAAAAAGTACATGTATGCACATGTGCATGGAGATATGTGTCTGTATACATAAATTTTTGAAGGGCGTATTCAACTGAACAGCTGTTACCTCATCCATTGCATGGAAATGGAAGAGACAATTTTATATTTATACAGTTGAGTGATTGACTATATTTGTGTGCAATATATTATTCAAAAGCAGCGTTAATATGTAAAAATAACAGGCCCGTGTTAAACATCTAGAATCAGATGTGTGAAGAATTTTTGTATTTAAATTTTCTATTTACATACTGTAATAGTTACCCATTTTCACTTTGGGGAAAACATGGCAAATAAGGGAAAAAAAGCTTAATGTGAACTTTAATTCTACCAGCAGAGAGAATTTTAAATCTTTTGGAATATTTTGTCAACATTTATGTGATGTGTGTGTATGCGTGTGTTGATAAAAAGATTTTCTTATGTATACTCTTAGAATCTGTTTTCTGCTTACTATATCTGAGGTATTTTTCTGTGACAAACAGTCCTACATCACCATTTTAATGGTTGCATAATCGGTTTCTTTTCTAGACATTCAGATGGTTTTTACTCTTTAGCTGTTAGAAAACCATGTTGCCAGTGACCATCTCTAAACGAAAATATTTATATTGGAATCCACGATGATTTGAATTACTCTTTATATTTTTCACATTGAAATTTGTTCTAAAAGCTGCTTATGGTGTGGATTCCAGATTTTTTTGTAGAGACTGTTGAGTTCAAATGAGAGTCCATATGCAAGCAGTTTGGGGATAGAAGAATGAACAAATTGGAGGCAATGCAGGGAGGAATACTTCTGAATGAGGGGTTTCCCTCTCCTGTATGTGCTTTCCTTCTTTACTGGCTCTTTCTGGATCCCGAATATACTCCTTGGGTCATTATAGTAATCCATTCATTAAATGAAATGTATTCATTAAGAAGGCAGGAGAAGATTACATAGTGATTCTGCTTAACCTGTTTTGTTGTCTTTATTGTATTACTAAACTTTAAAATATGTATGTTTCTAAAAAGTCAGCCACCACCATAAAAAAGTAAATTCTGTGACAGTAGAGATCTTCTTTGGTTGACACCTGCAGTCCTTCTGTCTACATTGGGGAAGGACATATAATGGGTCTATGGGAGTGAAAAATAATCCCATAAAAAGATTAAAATCTGTTTTAGGAAGAAAGGGCGCATCCTTTTAGGGAAAAAAAAAAACCTTATGAAAAAAAGAAAAAAGTTATGAAAAATTTCAGAAGTATACAAAACTACGGTAACTAGCTCCCATCTCAGCAGCTACCAAATTCTTGCCATACTTGTTTTCATTGGTTGTTTTTCTTTCTGATGTACGTTAAAGCAGAACCGCACACCTCTTTTGTCATTTTATCCCTACATTCTTTAGTGTCATTATGCCATTCTCACACTTTGTAGAATCAACAGTAGGTTCTTAGTATACTCTCCTACCAAGTCCACGTTCACATTTCCCCAGTTGTTTTGGAAATGTCTTTTTAGGCTCGCTTTGTTCAAATCTCAACACATACAAGGACCCTACATTCATTTAATGGATATGGCTCGTAAGTCTCTCTTGATACAGAGCAATCTCCACTCAACCACACCCTTCCCCCCACCTGTTAAGGAACTTCGATAAGTCTTGTGAATTTAGCTATTTGCTTTTTCATGGTGCCATTTACTTTATTTCTCTATCCCTCCATATTTCCCATAATTTATAAGTTGGCTCAAAGGCTTAATTAGATTCAGGTTATATTTGGGGGGAAGATACTCCATAGGTGCACCATGTAGGAATTCATTCTTGATATTTGAACTCATGTTTTTGTTTTGTTTTTAAGTGATTCCCAATATGCATAATTTAAAGAGTACAAATTCTCCATAGTTCTTTGGTAGTAACTGAAAATATTTTAAGAATAAAAAAATAAGCAAAACTAGGTTGGAAGTCAGTTGCAATTGTTGCTCCCCACCCTTCCCCTCACCTTTTATTCTACTCACATGTTAGAAACTCCTCATGGTTTTTGTTTTTGTTTTTCGTTTTTTTATTTTAGAAACTCCTCATGTTAAACTGAATTTTAGATCCTTTGTGTCAGGATTCCTATATGAATGTCTTTTATCTATTGCTGACCACAAGAGGGCCCTCACTGAACATTTTTAAAGCATTATTCCATCTTGTACATAATTGACCTAAAACTGAGCTCAGATCAACTTACCCACTGATTACGGTGGGGTGATTACCTATAAAACACAGATTCGTACTTATGTTAGTTGGCCTCCCTTAACCCTTGTCCTAAGTAACTCACATTGCTATGTGTTAAAAACAATGAATGTCAAGTATACGGTATATATTCCCCACATAAAAGGTGGGCAGAACAGCCTAATGTCAAAGTATCACTCCACAGGTACGAATAGAGAAATGTGGCCATCACCACCACTTAAACCAAGTGATCGAAAAACATCACTAATAGTGGGGCATTCTGAAATTAACATGCCCCTTGAAGTACACAGGGTCACCTATCAAATATCCTGGACTAACAAGGAAAAGTTGAACCTCGAGTTAACCAAGCCCTTGGACTTTATTACCAGTCTTATAGGAACCTGGGATAAGAGAGAACCAAATGAAACAGTCCCACAGTTAGAAAAATCCAGAATGGTGTATTTGGAAAGGTAGCTGGTATAACTTTTTCTAAAAAGTCAGTGTTGTAGGAAAGAAGTTGGAAGAGCCAGTAGTCTAGATCAGGAGAGACCTAGCCAAATGTGGGGCCTGGAAAACTGTTAAGATGGCTCATGAAGGTGTTCTAATGAAGGCCAGGACACTGATGCTGAAAAGACAGACATTTTAAGGAATTTGAATAAAAAATGTTTCATGAAATATGAGCAAAAAGCAATAGTTTATGTAGAGTTTATATTGTTTCCTAAAATGTCCTTTTTTATAAGTATCTGAAACCTCGAATTTGATTATTTCATCTGTATACCTGCAAGTTTTTATTTTCAACTTGGCTGGAAGCTTTATTTTTCATCTCAGTGGGCAGAATGAAGACTTGCGTCATCTTTGGGCACGTGTGACAACATTTACCTTAAACCAGAGGTTTTATTTCAGATGAACTTCCATAATCTCATTAATAGACTGCTTTCCTATCTTTGAGATCGAAATGGACCTGTAACTGATTGTAGAGTGTTTAAAAAGCATGGATGAGGAAACCCTTATTTTAAATGGGCACCAACCTCATCTACTAATGATGTAAATATACCCTCATCAACATTGACAAAACATTTTGAGATTTCTGTCTTTCATTATTGTAGACTATATTGTAAAAATCATAGTGGAAATGACGAGAGAGATGAAGAAGATGAGGAACGAGAGAGTAAAAGCCGGGGAAAAGTAGAAATTGACCAGCAGCAACTAACTCAGCAGCAACTTAATGGAAACTAGGTATGAATGTTACTTCTCTCGGATCTGTTGTCAGGATACAGTAATCACTGATAAATACATGTTGGAGCAATGCTATATGCAGTATGATTTGTTTAATGCTATTATGTTTGTTTAGTTAAGCATGTTCCTAGAATGCTAAAGGATTGTGTAGGTTTGCATAGTTTTTTTTAACTAGCTGATTTTGTACCAGTAAAACCAAGCTCTCCACTTTATCCATAAGTATAGTTGTAATGTCAAACCGATAAGATGTTCTCGGTCCTCAATAACATTATATTTATTGTGTTCCCCTCAAGCATCATATTTTACAATTTTTTATCATCTTTTGAACAGGTTCATGGGACAGAGTTAGAAAACTGGGAATTGAATAAGACATCCATAACTACTATGCTTTTTTCACTGTTTTCTAAAATCAAAAAGGGTTTGTAACTTTTTACTGCCCAACTCTTAGATCCTTCATTGAACTGCCTAAAAACGTCTTGTTTGTTTTATGAGCCTTCACTAGATGGCAGAATTTGACATGTTGCTATTACGTAGCCGTAGTTTGAAGTTTCTGGGAAGCAATTGAAACACTATTAACCCTGTGTATAGTGTCAACAGTTAAAGCAGAAATTGAAATGAAGTAAGCTATATTTCTGGACTGAACAAAGTTCTACTGTTAAGCGTGTCTAAGTTTGATTAGTGGATTCATACTCAAGGGAGAGCGTAAGCGAATTTCACTTTGCAGTGCAAACACGCCTCTGGTGGCGACACATGGGAAGTCGTGCTTTTTTTTTTTCCACACTCAAGTAATGGAGACTAGAAATGAAGAGAACCTTCTTTTTCTCTTGGCTTTGACAGCACATGCTAAAAATCTCTTCCAAGAAGTGTGCTAAAGCTTTTTATTACGTTCCTGGTAACGTTGTTCTCACTGACCAGCATGCACTTGGGCAACTGGCGATAATGAACTCCAGTGTGCTCCTGCCAAAATTCTCTTGACAGTAAACCTCTTCTCTTATCATGTCATACAAAGAACTTCTAGCAAAATTATTGGAGCCTTTCACGTTGAAACTAACATTTGGCAACAGCAAATTGAACCTCTTTAAGATTTAAAGGGTTAACACTCACTAAGGACTTCAGCCACCATGTCGGAAACCGGTCCCTCTCAAGTGCCGTGTGGTGTGGGACACTTCATATGTTGGCCCTAAGTGTGTAAGGAGGTCTCATATGCTGTGGGAGTAAACAACAGCCTGCATAAAACAGTATTTATTCTTAATTTTGTGACCACTATTTTAAAAAAATTATTTAATATTTTTAATATTTTCATTTGTTGCTTTGCTTATCTATTAAATAGGCTTTTGTGCCCTACTTTTCCTCTGGTAGGGCTTGGCGTTGTTGTCTCGATCATCGAAGTTGTTTTTCAAAGCCTAAGAACCCAGCTCTTTAGAAAGGATTTTCACGCTGGCATTTCAGCCAGTGATATTTTCTTCCACATAACCTGCTGAAGCACATTTGTATATTTCTTTATGGCAAAACCAAAAACCTTTAGTTGTGGTCTGCCTACTACTACCATAGCACCTCAATATTCAAAGGTAGGGCTTCTGATTTCTGAATTAATAGTTAACCTACCACATTAAAGCAAATTAGCAGATAAGAAATACCATGTTAACTTGACTGTGCATCAGGATATTCTGCAGCTTATGGAAAAGCATCTTGAAAATGTAACAGGTGGAAAATTACACTGTGCTTAATGACTGATTTTGTTTTTTTTAACGGCTAGTCCCTTAAGGTCACATTTGTCGAGTGTGTATTCACTTATGTCAAGGGACTCACTGATTGCTTTATTTTAACCATCTTTTATTATTTTTAGAAGGAAAACTAGCTTTAGTGGGGTTGCCCTATATGTGTTTCTCCTTTTGCTCTAAATATGCCATTGGATTTTTTTTAATGTGTGTGTATGTGATGGATTTTCAAAATTCACCATGACTTGAAGTGCAACGACAGATCTAGATGTTTGTTTACCAAGCTCTGTGACTTTTCCCAAAGGATCTGTACTTTATTTCCTTACAACAGCTTGAAACCTGTTATTTTAAATCTTTGATTCACTGTGTCTTGATCATTTTTATGTGGTGTGCCATAGACTTACCCATGGAACAACAGCGCACCTTCATTTTTAGACAACTACTGTGATGACGTTCCTAGGACAACTAGAAGGTGCGGGGTAGTAATGGCCAGTCAGTGATCGTGTTAGGGACTTCAAGTACTCTAGCTGTCAGTCGATGGGATTTGCTATGTACTGAAGTATATAACTTCATATGGGTGTCCTCACCCCTTTCTCTGCCACTAGCAACCAGAATAGCACTTTACCTTTTGGTTGGCTAGAATAAGTGGCTGGCTACCTATCTTTCTCACTGTGGTGTGATTGGCTAAACAGTCTTTCATTAAAAGATGAAATGTAAATTGAAGTCACGTGAAAAATCACCTTTGGTTGTAAACCTCCAATACTTTGATTCTCCATCCATGTCTTCGTCACATGCTGAGTAAAAAGTGCCTTACAATGTAAAAATTGTACAGTACTTATGTTCCCAACTAGCATCATCATCTTCTGGGTAGTAATTACATTGTGGTATGAATATTTAGAAAAATGGACCTCAGCAGTGTATTTACTGTTCATCTCTTAAGTCCTTAACTGTAGTTTTAATAAGCATGACATTATTTGATAAGTATATAACATGTACATCATTTCAAAAAATACTGCCATGACTGTCTTTTACGCATATTTTAGCTTGAAATTTTGAAGCGTCTTTTCTTTCCTTTTTTCCCCCCCTTTGTTTCATTTTGTTTTTGTTATCGATATTCAACAGTGTAATCTTTGCAAGCGTATATTGAAGATTATTCTGGAGCATTTATTGCCTTACCAGAACTGTTAGTAAGAAACGTTCTTTAGAGTAGAAAGATAGACTTGAGTTTCTATACTTTAATAAGAGCTCTTTGTTCCTGGGGGGAGGGGGAGGGGAGTGTGAATTTTACTTTCATCTCAATTTCGTAAAACCCACAGCTGAAATACATTTTATTTCAAAGATCAGCAATTTTAGAATTTCAGATAGTACTTGCTCAGGAGTACATGCTACTCAAGATATTAAGAGAATAACAAGATATGTAGATCTACTGTTGAATCAGAATCTATGTACTTGAACAAATGTGTGAATCTTAAATATCTCAAAGAAAAAGAAAAGCATTCTAGAATGTTGTTGCTTTTTTTGAAAAGCACTAAAGGTTAGACCAAGGTATACCGTTTTGTTCTAACAGACATTTAGGTTAATTGTAGAGATAAGGAATGCATCATGGGTCAAAATCAAACATTCCTCTCATGTTATGTATATTTTGTTCCTGTTATATTGGCTTTATTTTCAAAACTGTAGTTTGTAGTGTTAGTTTCCTTTTATTGGTATTCTTGCATATACTATTCATTCAATAAATGAGTTATGACTTTCATGTTTGTATGTATGTCTTTTTTGTGAAAGGGTGTAATGAAGCCTATTTGTAGCAGCAGTAAGTTGGTGTTCCCGTTAGTCTGCCTTCAAGATGAAATGCCTAGTTTGTTCAGTGACTTGTTAATTAACAAGTATGAGAGAGAAAAAAAAGTGTGTTTGAGTCCAGTTCAGGATTTCACAACATACAAGTCTCATCATGGAGCGAAACTTCCATCTTTCAAGCACATCAGAACAGCATTACACCTTGGTTCTTCTTCTTATTCCATGATTCGGGTCCCTTGGGCTTAAATTGGGTCCTCTGGAAGCTAGTTAAAAGGTGATTTTGAAAATAAACCAAAACTCCTAGTGAGGTGTATCTGGTAATACGGGTGAGGATTAATATTCTTATAAAGGAAATGATTCCACCTTGCAGATTTCAGTTTACTCCCTTTATCACGGACAGCTTATTTCTGGTACAGCGTTCGTTTATTGAGGCAGTCTTATCCAGGGCAGAAATCAAAGCTTTAATTAGTGGAACGGGCTCATTTCATACACACAACTCCTAACCTGCATTCCTACTCCAGAGGAAAAATAAATTAGGGGCACCTGGGTGGCTCAGTCAGTAAGCATCCGATTTCAGGTCAGGTCATAATCTCACGTTTCCGGAGTTCAACTTCCACATTGAGCTGTCTGCTGTCGGCCTGGAGCCTGCTTTGGATCCTATGTCTGTCTGTCTGTCTGTCTGTCTGTCTGTCTCTGCCCCTCCCCCAGAGAGAGGGGCCTCACTCAAAAATAAATATATTTTAAAAAATCGTGTAGCAGGTCTGGTTAATGCTGGTTGGGATAGTGTGCTTTACTGCAAATGTTACCTACTATTGCTTGTCACCCACGTATGCACATGCCAGCATGTGTGTGTTTCAAATCCATTATTTATGTTCGTTTTGTTTTTCAGGGTTTTTTTAATGATTTTTTTTATCACCATAAAAATATGGAGGGGGGGGTTATGTGGTTTTCTTCAGCTAATTGAAACTATGGATAGCTGGGGGTGTTGGTGGGGGGAGGTTTGTTTTCTTTTTCCAGCTGCAGTCGTCAGCCATTGCTGAGGTTATTCCAAAGTATAAACCTGATAGAATTTTCTAGGAAAAAATCTATGGCCAGTAAATGGCCGATCCATATTTTAAAGGGAAGCCCCTCTATGCTTATATATTAGAGTCCTCAGTTGCAGAGACAAAGCTGCTTTATGTATTACCCGATATTCTATAATTTTGCGATGTTTAGATAATGAAGTATCTGGGCATTAACAACATAAGGCAAAAACCCCTCGATTTTTATTGACAAGATGAAAAACCTAAAATGCCAGTTACTTATGAAAGTTAATGATAGTATTTAAAATGTGACCTTGTACGAGACACGTTCCGCACGTGGTTAGTGGGCTGAAGTCATTCAGACCTGGATCGTTGTCAGAAGATAGGGGGTCCATATGCATCCAAATGATGCCTTCGTCTCTACCTCTCTGTGGCTGTACATGTGTTTTTATGTTGTGGGTAGAGGCAATGCCAGGGAGATACGGAAGGTGCAGCTGGGCAAAGAGCTAGTAACTAGGTCTGCTATGTGAATGATAGTGATCTAATAAACAGACTTAACATGGAACCAAAAATACTGTTTGAAGGGACAAACCTTTGAAATGGGCCCTGAGAGAGTGCATATTCAAGGGTGTGTTGGGGCAGGGAGATAGAAATAAACCGTACTTTAATATGGACATTGGCTTTAGAGCCACTGAGTTTTTCTGTACAGTGATTTGTACAAAAGGAGGAGTCTTTTCTTTTTCTGAGTATTTTTTAAAAAATCAGAGCTGTTTACAACTTTTTTTTTAATTTATTAAAGTCACACATCACCTTAAAAAGAAGGCAAGGATCTACCGATCCTTGCTACAATGTAGATGAACCTTGGAAACATAATGCTAAGAAGCCTGGCACAAAGGATCACATACTGTGTGATGACGTTTACATGAAATGTCCAGAAGAGGCATATCCGTAGAGACAATGCAGATTAGTGGTTATGGGGGAGCTGTAGAGAGGGGACCCTGGGGAGTGGCTGTTAGCAGGTGCTACCGGGTTTCTTTTTGGGGTGATGCAAATGGCTGGATTAAGTAGTGGTGATGGTTACACCACTTTGTGAATATTTAAAAACCATGAATTCTATACTTTGAAAGGGTGAGTTTTATATTTTGTGAATTTTACTTCCATTTTAAAACAATACATGGTCATTGCACAAAGTTAAAACCTACGAAGATGTATAGGGCGAAAGGGGAAAATCCCCCTGGTGTCCACAAGCCTACTCGTCAGTGTTTGACGTGTATCCCTCCAAATGCTTGTGCACATAGGATCGTGCTATACACGCACGTCTGCACCTGTCCTTTTCCCTTGAACAATTAGATTTCTCGTGTTGTGTTTAGTTGCTCCGCTCGATTGCAGTATGTGGCTGACCGGAATTGTTCCGCTGGTCTCACATACATCTTTATGCCCTTATGAGGGGCATTTCTTAGGCTAAATAAAAGGTATATACATTTAAAGTTTTAATAAAAATTGCCATCCAAAATATTTGCACCAATTGAAAAGTTCATCTATAGGGATTAAGCGCCTCTGCTTTTCCACTCCGAAAGGAATGCCTTTTTTTTCTAATTTTTTAATGTTTATTCATTTTTGAGAGACAGAGAGAGAGCATGAGCAGGGGAGGGGCAGAAAGAGACGGAGACACGCTCTGAAGCCGGCTCCAGGCTCTGAGAGGTCAGCACAGGGCTCAAACTGACGAACCACGAGATCATGACCTGAGCCGAAGTTGGACGCTCAACCAACTGAGCCACTTAGGCGCCCCAAGGAATGCCTTTTAATGGAAAGAGTTCTGGTACCTTCTTTTAAAAAAACATGATACCTGCTCTATAGAAAACTGTAGGGTCTTGATTTTGTGGTAAAGCCCATAGAGACTGTATCTCAAAGTAGAAAAGTAGAATATGGATTATTTGGGGGAAACAATCAATTAAGTCAAAGGTTTTGTTTTATGTGTATTAGTAAGAGTAGTAATAAGTGAATCTTTTCCCTTTTGCCTGCTTCCTGGAAAGTAACAGATTGTTAATAGCTACTCATGTTTCCAGATGGATCCGCTTCTCTGTGTGTTTGGCGTCATGTGTGACTTGGTTCAGTGTGCTAGAAGGGGTCATGCATGGTTTTGTTGAAGAATTCTTATGACCTTTATCTGTCATGATGGTTCTTACTCCCGAAATCATGAATGTGTCTAATGACTAGTCAGTTATGTAAAAACAAGATGATACCGTTTGAACTTTTCAACTAATTGTTTTGTCCTTGTATGAATAAAGTCTAAGACAAACCGGAAAAATTGACTTGATACATATCATGCTTTCAGCTCATTTGCAAAAAAAAAAAAAAATGATTGTTCTCATGTAAGAATTTCAAGCAACAGTTACCTTCATGTCTGAAAATAAACTTTTGGTAAAAGTAACACAAGTATTCAGTTATGCTGGTCGGTCAACATTGCCGGGGACCAGCCCACGCACCCCAGTCGAAGGGTCTCTGAGTAGGGGGTTGGTGTCGGCACAATATCTATAGGAAAGAAGACAGATGACGTGAATGGTGGTAATACCACACTTTACTAAGATAGTCAGTGTCTTATAAACCATAGGTGATTACATTTTTTTCTTTAATGATTACACATGGTTTATGGTCCTTGAAAGGGTAAAAACATGTTCTGGAAAGGATCATTTTTTATCACAGAAGAGAGAACAGCCATGAGAACAGAAGTGAAAAAACAAGAATGAGGGAGTCTGTCTCTCAAAGAATTTTCTTTTCTTCAAGGCCCTTTAGCAGTTATGTCTGGGCAAGATGCTTATTATCCAAAAAGTTAATTTTAGACAGAGGATTGTGTTTGCCCCCAACAGCAGGCAATGAGCTGGGAACAGAAATAATGTAAGGGAAAGCTGGCGTCACT
>PJEM01019451.1:0-15926 GCA_004023845.1 Helogale parvula
CTTTCTTTCTTTCTTTCTTTCTTTCTTTCTTTCTTTCTTTCTTTCTTTCTTTCTGACAATACCTTTGGTTTTAGTATCAAGGTCATACTCATTTCATATATTTAGGAAATACGCACTTTTTCATTTTTCTGGAAGAATTTTTTTAGAATGAGTATTATCTCTCTTGGAAGAATTCACTGGTTTTCACCGAGGGAAGGATTTTTACGACCAACACTAGGTAGTGAATGGAGACTAGCTAGCTAAATAGGTAATCGATGAACCTATTCAGGTGATCAGAACACTTTAATGGTCTGTGTCAATCAAGGCATTTGTGTATTTTAATCTGAATTGTCTGTTTTGTGGGCATAAAATTGCTCATAATATTTCTTTATTATTTTAAAAAATATTTTCAGAGTCTCTGGTGACATTGCCTCTTGTGTTCCTGAGTTTGGTAATTTGTGTCTTTTTTCCCCCATTCTCATCAGTCCTGTGAGAAGTTTATTCATTTCACTAATCTCAAATAATAAGCTTTTGGTTTTATTGATTTTAATCTATTGTTTTTATCTATTTTCTATTTCGATGATTTCCACTTTAAGCATTATTATTTCCTTTCCTCTTCTTTCTTTGGTTTCTTCAAGTGGATGCTTAGGTCATCAATTTGAGATTTTTTTTCTCGTTATAGGTGTTTAATGTTATAAATTTCCCCCAAGTACGGTTTTAATGGTATATTCGTCAGCTCACTGTCATAACAAGATACCACAGACCGGGTGGCTTAAAAACAGAAATTAATTTTCTCACAGTCCTGAAGCTAGACATCCAAGATCGAGGTGACTTCAGCGTTAATTTCTGAGGACATCTCTGTTACTGGCTTGTAGGCAATGAGCTATGTGCTGGGTCTTCACGTGGACTTTCCTCTGTATGTGTGGAGGGAGAGGGGGAGGGAGAGGGAGGGAGCAGGGGAGGGAGAGAGAGAGAAAGATTGATCTGTGGTGTTTCTCCCTCTTCTTATAAGGACACCCTGTCAGGTTAGGGCGCCACACTTATGACCTTCTTTATCCTTCCTGGCCCCTGAAAGGCTCTGTCTCCAAATATGTCCCTTTGGGGGTCAGGGCTTCAACATATGAATTTTGGAGAAACAATTCAGCCCACGGTGAATGGCATCTTCCCCAAATTCTCGTACATTCTGTCTTCATTTTCCTTCAGTTCAGAACATTCTCATTTCCCCCTTTGACTTCTTCTTCGATCCATGGTTATTTAGAAGTATATGTAGTTTCCAAATAACTGGAGATTTTCCAAACATCTTCCTATTCCTGACTTGTCGTTTAATTCTGTTGTGCCAGAGAGCATATCTGAATTACGTGAATCCTCTTGAAACTTATCGAGACTTGTTTTCTGGCCAACAATATGAGTTATCTTGATAAATGTCCCATGTGCTCCGGCAAAGAATGTGTACTTTTCCATTTGTTGGGTGAAATGCTCAGTGAGTGTCAGTGAGGTCAAGTTGGTTGATAATGTTGCTCAAGGCTGATGTATTCTTGCTGATTTTCTGTCCACTTATTCTATCAATTATTGAAAAAGAGTTGCTGGAATCTCCAGTTATAATGGTGGATTTGTCTATTCCTCTTTGCTGTTCTAACAGTTTTTGCTTCATGTATTTTGCAACTCTGCTATTAAGTGCATACATGTCCTTTCAGTGAGCAGCATCTTTACCATTAGAAAGTGATCTCTTTTATCACTGGAAATATTTTTTCTCTGAAATTTGCTTTGGTATTAATAGAGCCGCTTCAGCTTTCTTTTGACCAGTGGTAGCGTGGTATCTGTGTTTCCTTCCTTTTACCTTTAGCCTATTAATTTCTTTGTAGTTAAACTGCGTTTCTTATAGGCAACAAATAGTGGGGCTTGCTTTTTAATTCAATCCATCCATCTCTGCCTTTAAACTAGGGCATTTAGACCATTTACGTTAGTGTGATTATTGATATGGTTAGGTTTAAGTCTACAGTCTTGCTGTTTTTTCTCTTTGTCCACCTGTTCTTTGCCTTTTTCCCCCTCTTTCTCTGCCTTCTATTAACTATGTCATTTTTAAAAATGTTTATTTATTTGTTTTTGAGAAAGAGAGAGAGTATATACGTGATCAGGGGAGGGGCAGAGAGAAAGAGGAAGAGAGAGAATTCCAAGCAGGCTCTGTTCAGGGCTCAATCCCACGAACCATGAGACCATGACCTGAGCTGAAATCAAGAGTCAGACACTTAACTGACTGAACCACCCAGGCACCCCGTAATGAGTAATTTTTATATTTCCATTTTACTTCCTTTGTTGGTTTTTTAGCTATGAGCTTTTGTTTTGATATTGCAGTGGCTGCTTAGGGATTACAGTATACATACTTAATTTATCTCAGTTTACCTCCATGTGATACAGTGTCATGTCTATTCACTTACGGTATAAGAACCGTATAATAATAGACCGTAGCCCTCCTCATGGCCTTGATGTTGTCGTCACACATTTTAGTTATACATGTCATAAATCCCACAACACATCATTTTTGTTTGGTATAGATAATAAATTATATGTTAAAGAATTGTAAATAATAAGAAAAACACTTAGCTATTAATTCATGCCATTAACATTTCCAGTCCTCTTCGTTTCTTTGTGTAGATCCATATTTTCCGTTATGTAAATAACATCCTTTAACATACCCTGTAGTGCAGAGCTGTCAGTAAATTCCTTAAGCTTGTGTATGTCTGAAATTATCTTTATCTTGCTTTCATGAGAAACTTATTTTTGGCGGGCGTAGACGAGATTGGCAGTTTTTTGCTTTCAGTCCTCTAAGACTTTGGTCTCTTGCCTTCTTGGGTGGACTTGTTCTGAAGAAAAATCTGCCATTCTTCTCTTCGTTCCTCTGTACACGATGTATCTGTTTTCCTCTGGTTACTTTTCAGATTTTTCTCTTTATTACTGGTTTTGAGCAATTTGATTATGATGGAGTTTTTATCCTGTCCTTTGGATTTTGGATTTGTTGAGATTCCTGGATCTGTGGGTGTATAGTTATCAATAAATTGGTAGATGTGGGCCTTTATTTTTTTGAATTTTTCTTAACCCTTCTCTCCTCTTGCTTGGGGATTCTAATTATATGTAGGTTAGGTCACTCAAAGTTGTCTCACAGCTGTCTCATATTCTTCTCATTAATTTTTTTGTTGTTGTTTTCTTTCTCTCTGTGTCTCATTTTGGAGTTTCTAGTGCTGTCTTTGAATTAACTGATCCTTTTTCTTTAATGTCAATTTGCAAATAATTTCATCCAGTGTTCTTTTTCATTTCACACAACGTAGTGTTTTTTCCTTTTTTTTTTTTTTTGTTTTTACGCAACTTGGTTTTTATCTCTAAAAAGCTGATTTGGGTCTTTTGTATGTCTCTGTGCCACTACACAACGTTAGGACATACAGAATACATTTTTATTAACTGTTTTAATGTCTTTGTCTACTAGTTCTCACATCTATCTCAGTTCTGAGTTTATTTTGATTGATGAGGATTCTCCTTATGTTTTCTGACTTTTTTTGCATGTCTGAAATTTTTTTAATGTGTATTTTTGAGAAAGAGAGAGAGAGAGAGAGAGATCATGAGCGGGGAGGGACAGAGAGAGCGAGACAAAGTATCTGAAGCAGGCTGCAGGCTCTGAGGGGTCAGCACAGAGCCTGACGTGGGGCTTGAAGTCATGAACCACGAGATCATGACCTTGAGCTCAAGTCAGAGGCTTAGCTGACTGAGCCACCCAGCCACCCCTCATCTGTGGAGATTTTTGATTGGATGCTAGGTGTTGTCCATTTTATCTTGTCGGGTGTTAGACATTTGGATTGCTCTAAATGTTCTTGAACTTTGTTTTAGAGTTCAATTAAATTGCTTAGACACAGTTTAATTCTCTCTGGGCTTGCTTTATGATATGTTAGGTTGGCACATAATAGCTTTTATTCTAGGACTAATTATTTCCCACTATGAGGCAAGCCCTTTCTGAGTAGTTTACCCAGTGCCTCATGACTTCTGAGTTTTCCGTCCGGTTAGCTAGTTAGTCCTCAACCCTAAGTGATTAGCAGGCACTGTCACCCCGAATCCTTTCAGATGGTCTTCGCCACCCCCCCCCTCCATTTTTCAGACACACGGGCTGATCAGCTCTGTGGAATGCGTCAGGAGAGCTCTGCGCATCTCCAGGCTCTGTCTCTGTGTGGCTCTCTCTCCTCTGACCGCCTACCTAAGAGTCCGTCTCTTCTCCCTGGACTCCCCACTCTGTCTCCTCAACTCAGGGTGTCCGCCAGATTCTGCCTGGGTCCCCTTTCTGTGCTGTGCTGGGAAATCCTCTCCAGGATGTAATATTAGGTAATTGTGGGGTGCATGTCATTTATTCCCACGTTCTCA
Source organism: Helogale parvula (assembly GCA_004023845.1). Taxonomy (NCBI): domain Eukaryota; kingdom Metazoa; phylum Chordata; class Mammalia; order Carnivora; family Herpestidae; genus Helogale; species Helogale parvula. The sequence goes on from PJEM01019451.1 coordinate 4,381, forward strand.
AAGATTATTGTATTTTGTTGCTTGATATCCAATGAGTTGAGAACTTTTATTTCATATATTTGGTTCAACTTATGTTGGTTGCTTTAAGAAGGAGGGTGAATCTAGTCTATTACTTTATCTTGTTTGGGAGTGAAAGTCTCCATTTTCTTAAAATTTTTTTTTAATGTTTATTTTTGAGAGAGAGAGAGCAGGGGAAGAGTGGGGGCGGGGGGCGTGGGATCCGAAGCGGGCTCTGTGCTGACAGCAGAGAGCCTGACGTGGGGCTCGAACTCACGAACCGTAATATCAAGACCTGAGCCGAAGTCGGATGCTAACTGACTGAGGCGCACAGGTGGCTGTCCATCTTCTTTTAGAATTGAAAATACTCTTCCAATTGTAAAATTAGCTTATGCTCACTATAAAAAAATCACGAAATAAAAAAAATATGAAGAAGAAAATAAAAACTACTCATCTATAACCACTGTTAACATTTCAGTCTGCATTTTGTCATCTTCATTTTCTGTGCATCTGTGTGCGTGTAGCAGGGTCACAGAGTCACTCACAGGACATCAGATGTGCCAAGAAAACAGAGCTCCTTTATTTTCCTACTTAATCTGATCTTTCTTGAGAGGTACCATCTGCTGGGTAATAAGAAGGGCGGAAAAAGAGTGCAGTGTAGTAACCTTGATCTGATACGATAATCCAGACAGTTCTTTGAAAAACGCACGGTTCTTAGGTTGACATGTGTGGTCAATCAGATTTTTTACAGCCCTTGTCCTCTGCTCCTCTGTGGGGGTGTAGTGGGGGGGCTGCAGGATTTCTGGGTCCTTGTGGTAGCCAGCAAGAAGGGTCGCGCCACGTGCTCTGATGGTGCCCTCTGAACCTGGCTGTGGAATGGCCTGGCTGTCACATCCAATGGCGGCTGCTAATGGGCAATGGTGACAGGGGACCAGGTCGTGCGGGGGTTGTACAGGGTTTGCAGACCATCATCGGGACTCTAGCTTTTGTCCCCAGCGAAACACAGGTGCCACTGCCGAGTTTCACTGCCCTGGGAAGAGGCAGAAGCCTGACTGAAATGGGTTCAAGGGAAGGCAGGAAGAGAGGGATTGCCAAGAGCAAGAATCGACACTTTTAGACTCCCGAGAAGAGGAGAGAAATGGAAGGAGAAGCCAAGTTTTTTGAGTGGGAAATAATGGGACTTATCCAATAGAGATGGGGGATGGGGGGCAGAAAGTTGCTGAAGTGGGGAGAGCCGGCTGGGAAAGGGGGTCGGCTTTGGGGGTCGCCAGGGAATGGCAGGGCGGGTGTCTGGGCAGACGTGGTGGGGAGGCTGCCATTGTCTTTGGCTCCCTTCCTGTCTCAGTGAAATAGGAAGTAAGTCATTAGCTGAGCACGTGGTCTTGAAACAGGGAAAAAGATGCTGAGATTTTGGGGAGGAAGCAGTGGAAAGTCCTTTCTCTGGGACGGCCAGTCTGCAATCAGGGAACAACTGAGCTCGGCACATGAGATCGAAAATGAGACCAGTCACCAGGTTTGCCAGTTTCCTTTAGCCTCGTTCAACCGAGCAGGCTTCATACGGCGTTATAACTACTACTAATAATACTCCCCAGGTCAGAGGATTTCCCAAGTGCATACAGTGGATAGAGAGAGAGAGAGGGGTAAGCGGAAGATACACAGGAGACAGGCTGCCCCGAGGGAGCCCAGAAATCCAGCTGGGGAGGAGGAGGTGAAGACAGAAGGTGGGCGAGGGGCGGGAACAAGTGGAGAGGCCACCTGAGGACTTGGAGATCCCGGTGGGCTTGAAAGTTGTTGGCCTAAGGGCCCTGGCTGGCCCGAGTTGGGAGGATGAGAGGTGGGGTCTGGGGGTGGCATGCTTGAACCGAGGCTATAGAAGGAACGCAGTCTGGGTAAATGGCAGGGTCTAGAGCAGTGTGGTCTGATGGAGATCCTGGGAGGTCCTCACGGGAGCCACACCAGAGCTGAATGTTCTCTAGAAGCCACGTTAAAAAAGTAAAAAGAAGGGGAACCCGGGTGGCTCAGTTGGTTAAGCCGCCGACTTCGGCTCAGGTCATGATCTCGCAGTTCATGGGTTTGAGCCCCGCATCAGGCTCTGTGCTGACAGCTTAGAGCCTGGAGCCTGCTTCAGATTTTATGTCTCCGCCTCTCTCTGCCCCTCCCTGACTCACGCTCTGTCTCTCTGTCTCTCAAAAATAAACATTAAAAAAATTTTAAAAAAATAAAAAGTGGGCAAAAATAATTTAAATATTTTATTTGAGTCAATGCATCCCAGAGATAATCATTCCAACATGCAATTAAATTTTATGAATTATTAATGAAGGAGACATGGGGGGAAGCTTCTTGACATTGGTTTAGGCAATACCTTTTCTTGACCCCAAAAGCACAAACAACAAAGGCAAAAATAGATAAAAGCGGTTGCGACGAGCTACAACTCCTGCCCAGCCAAGGAAGCCATCGACAGAGTGAAGAGAAAACCGACAACGCGGGGGAAGTATTTGCAAGCCCTTCACCTGACAGGGGTTCCGATCCAAAATGTATACGGAACTCAAACAACTCAATATAACAAACAAACCAAATAACCTGACGAAGAAACGGGCAAAGGACCTGGATAGACATTTCCCGAAAGAAGTCATGCAAATGGCCAACAGGTATGTGAGAGAGAGATCCACATCACTGGTCGTCAGGGAAATGCAAATTAAAACCGTAAGGAGACTCCACCTCACGCGAGTGAGAGCTGCCAAAAAGACAAACGCTCACGAGGGCTGGCGAGGATGTGGGGGAAGGGGCGCCCTTGTACTCGGCTGGCGCAGCCCCTGTGGGAAACAGGATGAGGTTCCTCCAAGCACTGAAACCAGAACCCCCTTACGGCCCAGCAGTTGCACTGCGGGTGCGTATCTAGCTAAGGAACTCAGTATCTCAAAGAGCCATCTGCCGCGCCATGTCCATCGCAGCGGTATCCACGATAGCCGACACGCAGAATCGCCCTAAGAGTCCACCGAAGGATTAATGGATGCAGAAGATATGATATAACTATAATGGAGTGTTATTCAGCCGTATAAAAGAAAGAAGTTCATTCGTGACCACACGGATGAACCCAGACGACGTTCTGCCAAGTGAAATAAGCCAGGCGCAGAAAGACAAATACTGCATGACCTCTCCGACGTGTGGAATCTGAAAATGTTGAAGCCACAGAGACAGAGAGCAGACAGGTAGGTGCCAGGGACTGGAGGGTGGGGGAAATCGGGACGTTTGTCAAAGGGCCCAAAGTTTCAGTTACGCCGGATGAATAAGTCCTGGAGCTCCGAGGTGCGCTGTGGTGACTTCACTGCAGGTAATAACACTGCAGCGTGTACTTGACATTTGCCGAAAGAGTAGATCTCAAGTGTTCCCATTCATCACGCACAGGCACACGGCCATGCGAGGCGATGGATATGCTAATTAGCTTGATTGCAGTAATCACTTCACAATGTACTCATATATGAAAACATCCCCTGGTACGCTGTGAATATATGTAATTCTTATTTGCCGATTATACCTCAAAAAGCTGGAAAAGAAATTTAAAAAATCTTAAGACGAATTGAGACCCCCCCCAAATTATTAATGAGATCGTTAAAATTGTTTTCCTAGGCCCAGTCTTTGTAATCTGTATCTCCTGACAGCACATCTCGTTCTGGGCCAGCAACATTTCAGGTGGCTTGTGGCCACGGTCCTGGGCGGCGCAGGACGCAGGACGAGGGAAGGATCATGGGGAGGGTGGCTGAGGAAGCGTGAAAGACAAGGTCATTGGAGGAGTGGAGGTCAAAGACTAGAGAGGCCATCTCTGCGGACATTCAGATCACCAAGAGTTAAGACAGAGCGGTTTAGGGAGGGTGAGAGTGAGCCAGAAGTAGACATCTAGGAACAGGCGAGAGGGGCTAGGGATTAGCAGACAGTCGCCGCCGGGAGCTGGGGGGTTTGGGCAGGTGGGAGGGACGGCGATCTGGAAGGAAACATGAGGAGCAAGAGGGGCACCGCAGAGAGCTGGGCTCCAGAGCGAGACCGGCGGGGGGACTTGCAGGAGAGAGATGCTCTCTGTGCCCAGGGCACAGAGAAGGCCTTTGGGAGTGGAGAAGGGTTGGAGGCTGGGGCAGAACCCGCTGGGGATTAGGGGAGCCTGGCGTCCCTGATGAATGAGGAGAACAAGGCTGGAGAGTGAATGATGCCCTTTTGGCCTGACTTGTAGCCCTTGCCCATTTCCATGGCATAAACACTCCCACACGATGGCTCATTTCAGCAGGTTCACCACCAGCTTGCAGATGGGTACAAGCCTTTCCCAAGGGCAGAGCACTGGGTACAGGACATCTCGGGAGAGGCCCTCGTGGTCTCCACAGCAGTCCCGGTGGGACGTGAGAGCAGGGGGCGGAGGTGAGGGGGGGAGGAGGCATGCAGGTCTTCCAAGAATGAGAACTCTAGCCCCCTTTTAACTTCTGCCATGCAGCGAAGAGAAACAGGTTCATATTTAAATGGGTTTAATATGTATTTTTCTGTAGCTTTGTGATGAGTCACCCAGATTCCTCTTCCAGGAAAGACCTGTCATCCTGGTTGCTGGCAGTGCCTTCAGCTGCCAGCCCCTGCAGAGCCCCCTCCCCCGAAGTCATGGCCGTTCTCCCTCCTCCAGCGTCCTCCAGTGAGACGTCATTGTGGGGGTGTAGAGGTCATCCAGCTCCGCCCAGCTCAGGACACCATCCAACTCCGCCCAGCTCAGGATGCCGTCCAGCCTCCAGCTCTCCCTGTGGGAGCTATCGTTGGGTCTCCTTCAAAGTTCCCTTCTGCCTCTGCCCCGCCCTCCCCTTCCTTCCACAGGTGTCCCTCCTAAGGCCAATCCCTAATAAACATCCATTGCTCACTAACTCCATTTCAGACTCCGCTTCTGGGAGAACCTGATGGAGGCAAATTCTTTAGGAGCTTAGCCAGATTGGTAGGGTGGGTAGTTTCCTTGTTTCAGGGGCGCCTGGGTGGCTCAGTTGGTTGAGTTTCCTTGTTTTGATTTGCCTCGCTTTGACAACTGGTGGGGTTGATTTTTTTTTTTAAACAGACATTGACTGAATTACTTCCTGTGTGGATTGCCTTTTTCATGACTTCCTTTGCTTGTTTTTCTATTGAGGTGTTTGTCTTTTTCTTATTGGTAAGAGCGCATATATGTATTACCGTCATAAAGATATTAATCTTTGCTTTTTATATAGGGTTCAAGAGATGTTCTCAGGTTTTCCAGGCTGTGGTGCGTGTCTCTGTTGTGGTTAAGAGCACACACGGGGTCACGATGCCCTGTCACTTCCTAACTGTGTGACTTTGGGTACGTTCCTTCACCCAGCAGAACACCTACCTTTGTTTTTCCATCTATAGCTAAGAGTAGCATTAACCCTTTGTAGTCTGGTTATGGAAGTTGAATGACTGAATAAAAGGTTTAACGACAGTGTCTTCAATAGAGTGAATATGAGATAATTATCTGCTTTTTTAAAAAAAGTTAGTGTCTGTATTATTTTTTCTTATCAGCCATTCAGAGATTACATTTCATGTACTCAGAGCTACCTTCTTGGGGCTCCTGGGTGGCTCAGTCGGTTGAGTGTCTGACTCTTGGCATCAGCTCAGGTCTTGATCTCAGGGTCATGAATTCAAGTCCTGTGCTGGGCTCCACGCTGGGTGTGAAGCCTTCTTTTAAAAAGAAAAAAAAAATCTATCTTTCATGGGTTTTGCCTTTGGAGTTAAAATCAGGAAAAACGTCTTGACGTCAAGATTACATAAATATTTACCACCATTTTCATTTAGTACTTTTACGGTTTCATTTAATACACACATTGACTACATATATGTGAATCCTCCATCTATCCAGAATCCAGAATTTATTTCGATGTGAGGTTTAGGCTTGTTTAGTAGTGACATGTTTCTGGAACGCCCAGCATTACTTTAAGGAGCTGTATCGGTCAGCGCTCTCCAGTCACACGGAAGCAAGAGGATAATTATGGATGCGAAGGGAGATTTATTATGAAGAATTGGTCCACACAGTTTTGGAGGCTGAAAAATCCCACGGTTTGCGGTCTGCAGGCCGGAGGCCCAGAGAAGCTGGTGGTGTGGCTCAGAGTCCGAAGGCCTGAAAACCAGGTGAGCCAGTGGTATAAATCCCAGTCCGAGGCCAAGAGGAGGTGAGGGGAGATGTCCCAGCTCAACGGAGCAGGAGAAAAGGGAGAGATTCCTCCTTCTTCCACCTTTTGGTCTATTCAGGCCATCAGTGGATCGGATCGGGGGCACCCACTTAATGGAGGGCGATTTACTGAGTGCACCAATTCAGATACTGATCTCATTCAGAAACACCCTCTTAGACACACTCAGAAATAATGTTTCACCTGGGCAGCCTGTGGTCAGGCAAGTTGACACATAAAACTACCCTTTAGCAGTCTACCCTTTGTCGAATTGGCACCCATCTCCTAAACCATACTTATCTCCGAGTAAACACGAACAAGGTCGTGGTCCTGCCAGCGGGATATGGCCATCCCTCGGACAACACGAAACACTCCCCTCCTTCCCCGGAAGACGAGGTAAAGTCCTTGGGTGATGTTTACACTTCTCCTTGATCTTCCGTAACATAACTACCATGATGTAAAATCAACAACTGAATATGATGATATAAAGTCAACATATCTTACGTTATAGGATAAGGAAACAAGAGAGGAAAGAACACTCGCACGCACACGGACATATTCACAGCAAAATAAGAAGCAGACGCTCATGGCAATCACAGTCCTTGTCCCTATAACTGGCCATGTGGTCATGGCTGGTATTTATAACAACTTCTACTATCCATTCTTATTCCCTTCGCCTTAAGCAAGCACCTTGGCTGATTCTGGCCTGTTATATGGTGGGGTGACCAAATCTTCATTCCTGAGGGGCCTGGGCCCCTCGCGGTCTTGCCTGATTGGGTTGTTGTAGTCTTCCGTGACACCATTAGGGATCTCCTGTGTTCCAGACATACTCTTCCCCACCTCCACTGTGGGGAGTAGCCTCGCTTCTCCTCGAGGTCAGGATCAATCACTCCGGCCAGCACCACACTTCCCTTCCTCGCCTGCTGCTTTGAAGGCATAAGGAGCCCAAAGTGCTTGGATGGCAGGCTTCACTTCCAGTTCAACAGACTCATTGTTGTGTCTACTGGTGGAAGGACCCTTTCCTCTGGAGGTAAGACCTACAGGCCAGCAGAACATAAAGCTGAGGGAACAGGAAGTAACACTTGATTGTGGGTCACTAGGGGTGATAGGGAGTGGTGCTCTACACCAGCTCTGCACCCGGAAGCCAGGATCTGCGGATCCCGGCTATGGGAGATCTAGCACCATGTATCGGGTGCTCTTCAGAGCAGAGCCAAGCTTTGGGAGAGCCTTGCCCCAACCCTGCACGGTACTGCCACCTGGTTGCTCCGTAACTAAGTCTTCCCAGGGCCTTTCTGCCCACTCTCAAGCCAGCTGCCTCAGGATAGGGGGGATCATGGAAAGACCAATGGGTTCCGTGAACGCAGGCCCATCGCTGCACATCCTTTGCTATGAAGGGGGTTCCTTGACCAGAAGCCATGACGTGTGGAGCACCATGGCAGTGGATAAGGTGGTTGTTAGTCCGCAGATGGTAGTTTTGGCTAAAGCAGTGCGTGCAAAGAAGGAAAACTCATACCCGGAGTAAAAGTCTCTTCCAGTAAGAATAAAACTCTGCCTCTCTCGCAGTGATAGTGGCCCCGTAATCAGCCTGCCGTCAGGTAGCAGCTGGCCGACCATCCCAGGAAATGGTGCCTTATCAGGGGCCCAGGGCTGGTCTCTGTTGTTGGCAGACTGGGCACCCTGCCAGACCGTAGCCAGATCGGCGTTGGTGAGTGGAAGTCTGTGCCGCCAAGACCACGAATCATCTCCATCCCTGCCACCACGGCCACTTTGTTCCCAAGCCCATTGGTGATGACAGAGGTGGCTGGGGAAAGAGACCACCGCTTCGTTGTTAAAGTCTATCTACTTGATTATTGAAATTCTCCAATGCTGAGGTCACTTTGGGTGAGCATTCACAGGAGACATGAATAGCTTCGTTTTGGCCGTGGTTTGGCCCGTGTTGCAGCCCATTAGCCATCCACACCGTGACCGCCCCTGCCAGCATCCCAAGCTGCAGCACCCAATACAGAAGTTCTGCCTCGCGAGCACCTGTCAAAATATTTGGCTTGACCAACTTTATGTTCCTTGCACCACATCCCACATCCTTACTATCCATTCCCACACACGCTCCCGGATTTCTGTCTGTATAAATTTAAAACATTCAGTTAGTTCCTTAGGAATGTAACACAGCTCCTGGTGAGTCACACTTCATACCTCATCTCGGGGGGCTGCTGGGACTATAGGTCAAAGAGCAAGGGCCGGTGGTGGGGAATGGGTCCTCCGGAGAACCAGCCTCGTCCTGCATGGCACCAGTCTCGAGGGGGTGGGTACAGATTTCTCAGATAACGCAGGGTTAATCCCCTGAGATCGGGGTGGAAAGTCTACCTCTGGAGGTGGAGAGGCCAATACCACCGACGGGTGGTGGGGGGACCCCTTCTACTGCTACAGAAGACTCCTCAGAATCTAGGAGCTCCATGCGTCCAGCTCTATCAGCGCCCACCCACACGGGCGTGGGGGAGCAGTTTGCTCTACTGAGTCCACTGAGTCAAGGGCTGATCTCAGCCGGAAACACCCTCACAGACACGCTCAGAAATAATGTGTAACGTGGCCAGTCAAGTTGACATAAAATTAACCAACACAGGACCTGGTCCCAATTTTATTTAGTATTAATGTTTATTTATTTATTTTGAGAGAGAGGGAGACAGAGAGAATCTTAAGCAGGCTCCACGCTCGGTGCAGAGCCCAACTGGAGCTCAATTCCAGGATTGGGAGATCACGACTTGAGCTGAAGTCAAGAGTTAGATGCTTAACCGACTGAACCACCCAGGCGCCTCCCAATTTTATTTAGTTTTTAATAAACCTTTTATTTGAGGACATTTTTATAGCCACCAAATTATTATGGAGATAGAACAGAGAGTACCGATATACTCCACACCATGTCCCGTGCTATTAATAATATGGTACACTCGTCACATTTATTGAGCCTCTGTTGATACATTATTAAGTACCAAGTTCGTCTTTCATTCCGACTCCGTTAGTTTTTCCCTATTGTCCTTTTCCTGTTCCAGAACCCCTTCCAGGAACCACGCTGCATTCAGCCATCGTATCTCCTTAGGCTTCTGTTGGTGGCGACAGTTTCTTAGACCTTCCTTGTTGTGCTGACCTTGATGTTTTGACAATGGCTGGTTGCATGTTGGGTAAGACGTCCCCCAACTGGGTTTTGCTGGATGTCTTTCTCATGATCACGCTGGGGTTACGGGATCTGGGGAGGAGAGCCCAGAAGTCAAGTTTTATTTCCGTCACATCATTTCAAGGGACATCCCGTCGCTGTGACGCGTCACTGTGGATGCTGACCCTGAGCTCGTGTGTCCGGCCTCAGAACCGCATCTCCTCGCCGCACCCACACCGTCATCTCTGGAGGGGAGCCACTGCAGCCCACGCCTGCGGGCGGAGTCGTCCCCTCGAGGTGGAGCTTCTGTGGCCATTATTTCGAATTCTTCTGCGCAGGAGATTTGTCTCTTTTCCCACATTCATTCATTTATTCCATCGTCTATGTCGATATGAATGTGTGGATCTTTCTTTTTTTTCCCTTCGGGTTATAATCCAATCTGAGGCGATTCACTTTGTTGTGCAGATAGATCCACCGCTGGCGGGGGAGGGGGGCTCTTTCTGTCACTCCAGGCCCCCTTCGTCATCACTGTTGCAATCTTTTGTTTTCTTGAGCTCTGCATTTCACGGTCAGTCCCCGTGTTCTGGGGGGGCCACCCTGCCCTCCCCGGGGGTGTGGCCGTGAAGCCTGAGATCTCAGTGCCTTGGGCCCGATCTACGAAGGAAGGAGCTGGGGCTGGCCGGGAGACTTACCCCGGGACAGAGCCACCAGGAGGAGAGAGGAGCCAGGAGGGGCACAGGCAGAAGAGAGAGAGAAAGAGCCGGAGGCAGTCCTGGGTCTTGTGTCACAGACCTCGGACTCGTCAGTTACTGACTTAAGACGTTTTCTTTTTGTTTAAGGGATTTTAAGCTGAGATTCTGTCACTCGAAACAAACGATTTAACAGACGAGGCTCTGTTACGGTTTATGTTTTAATCTGCTCCGGGTGGCATCACAGACTGGGTGACGTCAACAGCTCACAGTTCTGGGGGCCAGAAGTCCGCGACGAAGGTGCCGGCAGGGAGGGCTTTCGGGGTGAACTCGCTTCCTGGCTCCCAGGGACTGCCCTCTGGCTGTGACCTCCCTTCCTCCGGGTGCGCGCGGGAAAAGAGATCTCTGGTGTCTCGTCCTTTTTTTAGTGGGACATGGCCCTCCAGGATCAGGGCCTGCCTCTCAGGGCCTCATTTACCCTTAAAGGCCCTACCTCCAAATGTGGCCACCGCGGGGGTTTGGGATTCAACCTATGAATTTGGCGGGGTGGCAGGGGGACACGAGTCAGTCCATAATGGGCTGAGTGTGTGCTGAAGGCCAGCCCCCAGACCTCAGCATGTGATCTTATTGGAAACAAGGTCTTCGCAGATGCAATTAAGTTAGGATGAGGTCATTGGGGGGAGGGGGCCCTACTCCAATATGATTGATGTCTTTATTTCTTACTTTAGCGAGAGAGAGACAGAGAGCGCCCGAGCACGAGTGGGAGAGGCGGGAGAGGGGGAGAGAGAGAATCCTGAGCAGGCTCCATGCTCAGTGCGGAGCCGGACAAGAAGCTCCATCCCTTAACCTTGGGATCATGACGTAAGCGGAAATGGAGAGTCCGGCGCTCACAGCCTGGGTGCCTTCTGTGCACTTCTTTCGACATGGCCGCCGGCCCCAGCTCTGCACAGTCCCCGTAATGGGGCCCTGGCCTTGCCTTCTGCCCCGAGGCTCGAGGGCGTCTGTGCAGCCTGCCTCCACCTTGCAACCTGTCCCTGCTTCCTCCCAGCTTCTCTCTGCACCCCGCGGCCCCCGCCCCTGGGCTCTGGACGCTTCTGTGACAGCAGGAGCATCACTGAGCGCCTGCAGAGCCGGTGAGTGCAGTCACCCCGTCTCAGCCGCGGCAGAGCCCACAGGGTGACAGGGAAGTCAGACTGCGGACAGTGGGCGGGCTGCCCCCCAGCCGGGCTCCCTCTGCGTCCGAGCCCGAAACCATCACCGTGCCTCTTCCTACTTGTCACCGTGTCTCCTGGAGGCCGGCTGAGAAGGGGGTGCGGCGGGCACTCTGCAAGCCGAGGGGGCTCCCCAGGGGTGGCCACGGGGCAGAAGATGGGGAGGACCAAGAGCTTACAGGACGCGGGCACGGAGAGGACAGGTCGTGGGCAGCGTGTGCGTGGGGGTATGTCTGCGGGATTGGCATGGTCAGAGGGCCTCCGCCCTGCTCTCTCCCTGGACCCCCTGCCCTGCTCTCTCCCTGGACCCCCTGCCCTGCTCTCTCCC
>PJEM01019452.1:0-15915 GCA_004023845.1 Helogale parvula
ATATACAGAATCTGTTTTTGAACTCAGTGACTCATGGTTGTTGTCTCTTACATAAACCAATGCAAACGTAGCTTCTCACAGAGCGCTACCAGGACACCAGAACCTCTGACAGACACTGGTTATACATGATGAGAAAGACTCCATATAGGAAGGGATTTTCTAAGAATCAAAAAAAAAATGATTACAAATAACATGAAACATGAGAAAATTACACTATGTTTGTTCTGCCCAATCTGCTTAGCAGTTGCTTTTCCTAAGAAATCTCTTTGATTTGGGGAGGGGGGTGGGGTGTGTTCATACAAGTATCCATCTCTCATATATACCACATGGTGTGTGTTGTCTGTCTAGTATCTATCTATCTATCTATCTATCTACCTAAATATCTAGGGGGAAAGAGAGAATGATGGAATACACACCACGGTGTAACAAATTGCACACTCACTACCTGAAACACGAAATTCTCCTTTTCTATTCTCCTAAGCAGGGCTATTAGTTCTCTACTTGTGATGAGAGATTCCTTTTTCCCTGCTTCTTACTTTATCTTCTCAAAAGGTCCCAGGGTGAGTTTAATTCATTATTTAACCATTATTAAATTGTCTTAAACTATTAACCTGGAAACAGCAGATACCAGAGGCTCTAGAACTCTCTGTAGTTCATCCTGTGGTTTGGAGATACTCTGCCCATCAGCCGGAGTGGGGTTGCTCTGTTTCATCTTGGACAGTAGCTGAGAGGAACCCCCCAGCAGGATGGCCATTCATCTGCCAGAAATGGCCTCAAGTCACTCAAATCTAAGTCTTCAGGGTCTCTGGAGCTTTCTCAGAAGGGCGGGGCTATGAGCACTGTGTCTTCCCAGACACTTAGGTCCTTCTTCCCACTCAGCAGTAAGGAATTGGTCTCTGTTGGTTTCCCTCCAAGCACAGAACACATTTGAAGGGACTTTGCTCACAGGAGAGGAAGCTGTGCCCCTGTCCTTGGCTCTTTCCACTCTGCCACACCCACCAGGGGATTTGCATGCTGTCCCCTGGGGAGGACCTGCCCTCTGACATAAAGCTCAGCTCTGTCTTTCTCTTCACCTGTCAGGACTCATCAGTTCTGCTTCTCACAATGAGGTTCCCTGCTCAGCTGCTGGGGCTCCTGCTGCTCTGGATCCCAGGTGAGGGCAGAGGAAAGGTGAGGGAGGAGCACAAGATGTGGGGCAGAGTTCTGGGGGCGCTCTTGCTCTCCATGTGTACTCTGCCCATGGGTAGGACTGCCTTCCAGCAAGGGGAATTTAATTTAGGGGCCTGGAAACTAAAGAAGAAACTGAAAGGAACAAGGGACATTGCTTTAGTGAGATGCTAGAGAAGAAAGAGGCTGCTTTGTGCCTACAATTCTTGGGTTGTCTTTGAAAATTGGATATATTTAGAGTATGAATCAAATCACAGAAAATGATTTAGCCTAAAACACACACACACACACACACACACACACACACATCCTTAAAATCATTTTTTAAAAAAATGGCATAACACTGTGCTTCTCTCTCATTATTTTAGGATCCAGTGGAGATGTCGTACTGACACAGACCCCACAGACCCTGCCCGTCACCCTAGGACAGCCGGCCTCCATCTCCTGCAGGGCCAGTGAGAGCCTCGAGGACAGTGATGGAGACACCTATTTAAATTGGTACCAGCAGAAGCCAGGCCAGTCTCCACGGCTCCTCATCTATGGAGTTTCCAACCGTTTCACTGGTGTCCCAAACAGGTTCAGTGGCAGCGGGTCAGGGACAGATTTCACCCTGAGAATCAGCAGGGTGGAGGCTGAGGACATCGGAGTTTACTACTGCATGCAAGATACACAAGATCCTCCCACAGTGGTTCAGCCCCGAACACAAACCTCTTTGTCTGGCGCGTCGCCACCCTCCACACGTGTAACTTGAGTGGGGAGCAGACACAGCAGAGTCTCAGTGGCCCCGAGAGGCAGATGCTGGAGACGTCAGGGCATCACGTGCAGCTGAGGGTTCTGGACCGTGTCGCGGCCCCTCAGCTGCACCAGCCCAGTGCGGCATGACCCGCACCGGGACGGAGGTGATGGACATGCCCTCTGAGCAGTACGAGGGAAGGGAGAGCAGACCTGCACCCCATCCACACCCTCCCCGCCTGTGTGCATGGGTCACAGACATGGAGTCAGCTGAAGAGTCAGCAAATGGACTCATATTTGTGATGACACAAGTTGATTACATTTGGAGTTAACAATTTTTGTAATTTTTCAATACCATAATATTTGGTATCGTGCAGATATTATTTTTTTATTCTTGCACACTCTGAACTTTTTCATCACCAGTTACACTAATCCCTCTCATACAATGTTTTCCAGACAACATTCTGTCCACACTATTCCCACAGCAAACATGGCTGAGAACACTTCGTAAGACCGTTGGAGGACCCAAACACATGGTTGTAAATTCATAGCACATAGGAGCTTCTCCTCTTGTAAACAGCTGTGGTCTATACATACCATGGATGTGGCCCATCACTGAATAGAATGAAATATTGCTTATTGCGACAACATGAATGACCCATGACGGTATTACGGTCGGTGAACTACGTCAGATTAGGATTTATTTATATATGAAATATAAAAAACAAAACAAACAAAAATTAACAAAAGTTATATAAACAGACACATGAATACAGAACGAAAACTGGTGGTCGCCCGATGGGAAGTTGGCAAAGGAAAAATGGGTGCAAAGGAATGAGAGGTACAGCCTTCCAGTTCAGTAACAATTAAGTGACTACAATGAAAGCGCAAGGAACACAGTAGTGCTCTTGTCGTAGTATCCATGGGGACAGACAACAGGTACACCTGTGAGCACAGCACAATGTACAGACTTGTCTAATCTCTATGCTGTACACCTGAACGCAATGGAATATTGTGTGTCTCCGTACTTCAATAAAACAACAACAACAACATACACAGAGATACATGTATGTGTGTACGCTCAGAAGAACCTACCCAGGAAGATTTTATTCGTCTCAATGGCCTTTTTCTGAAGAGAAAAAAAAAAAAGGGGGGGGGGGAGTTCATAGAATTCCAAAGTAGGTTCTGAGAAAACAAAATAAGCTGAAAGATGTAGAGCATAGAACGTACCTCACAGACCACAGGAAGTGTACAGAATGATATGAAATGTTTTCCCAAAAGGGATCATTTTAAGATCACCTAGCCTTAAATACTATTTTGGAGATGACAAATTTAGTACAATATTGTCAAAAAAAAGCTTCGACCAATAGCTAAGTACATTAGTTTTACAGGACATGGTCTTACCTAAAAATGAACCTGTATTGTTTGTTTTATTGAAAATATAAATAAGTTATATGCTTTGAGTAGATCTCAATTAACATAGTGCTCAAACATTATATCTGACCTAACATGGGCTCATGTCAATTACCTGTCATGACACAGTGTGTTAGAAGTAATAATGATTGAATCAGCACAAGGTGATCCTAATTCTGGCTGAGTAAAATTTCTTTATTGCTTATAACTGCCTATTCCAAGATATTACACACCATGGTCTATGTAATTAAAATTCATGAATTCCCAATACCCCCTCCCTCCACATATACGCAGCTCTCACCACCATCAGCACCCCTTTCCAGAGCAAAACATCCGTTACAATCAATGAACCTCCACTGACACACCATTATCACCTCACATGTACAGATCCCATCTTCGTAACTCCTGCTCTTGATGAGTCTAAGGGTTTGGGCAAATGTCCTATGATGTGTAGCCAGGACAGCATCATACTGGATCATCTCACTGTCCTCAAACTTCTCTGTGCTCTGCTTATTCATCCCTCTCTCCCCTCTAAGCCTTGGCAACCACTGAACTTCTTACTGTTCTCATGGACAGTAGATTATGCCTTTTCAGCTGACCCATGTTTCATTGTCTGGATGCACCATAGTTTATTTATCCATTCATCTTTGGAAAGACACCTTGACTGCATACAATTTTGGAACTTAGGACCAAATCTCCTATCTATATTGGTTTACAGGTTTTCTGTGGACATACATTTTCAACTCCTTTGAGTAAATACCAAAAAATATAACTGCTGAATTGTTTGGTCAGAGTATGCATAGTTCTGTAAGAACTTGCCAAACTGTGTTCCAGAATGGCTGTTCTATTTGTGCATTTCCACCAGCACAGAATGCTAGTCTGTGCTCCTCCTCATCCTACCAGCATTTGGAGTCATCTATGCTCTGGATTTTGGACAATTAGGTGTGTGGTCTTGTTAGGATGAACACTGGGTTGTGTATGTAAGTGATGAATCACAGGAATCTACTACTGAAGCCAAGACTACACTGTATATGCACATAGTAGCAACTCTAATTTCATTCCCTTAATGAAATCTAATGTTGATTGTTTTTCTTATTTCTGTTTGATATCTGTATATCTTTTTGCATGAGGCATCTGTTCAGACCTTTCCCCCCTTTATTAATTGGATTGTTTCTTATTGTTGAGTTGTAAGTATTCTTGGTAAATGTAGATAACCATATTTTTTCAGTTGTGTTTTTGCAATATATTCTCCCAGTTTGTGACTTGTTTCCTTATACTCCGGAGAATGTCTTTTACAGAGTAATCTTTTTTATTGCAATTGGATCTTGTTATTTCATATGCTGATAAAGAATATATTACTATATTGCTAATTTTGAGATATTTTGATTTTAGTATATAAATATAAATAAATACTTATTTATTTATTTATTTTTAAAGTTTATTTATTTAGTTTGAGAAAGACAGAGACAGCATGAGTGAGGGAGGAGCAGAGAGAGAGGGAGAGAGAGAGAGAATCCCAAGCAGGCTCTGCACTAGTGGGGCTCGAACTCACAAAACCCTGAGATCATGACCTGAGTGGAAACCAGTTTGAGGCCAAACCGAATGAGCAACCCAGGAGCCCCAAGGTTATTTATTTTTTATGGGGTTGATCAAGTAAGTCTTTTATTTGCCAACATGTAGAATAGTTGAATTCTCTCAACTCATATTGAATAGTTGATTTCACTCAACCTATCTAGGTACATTGTATTCATTACCTTCCTCCAAGCACCACTCAGAAGGGAGAATGAGTTTGTTCATAGCTTGTGATTCATGAGTCTCTTATCCAACTTACCCGCTGGGACAGGAGTAGAAGTGAGAGTCGGGCTGTGGACACTTTAAGGTGCTCAAGTCTGTCTCTATTTTCCTTTCTGGAATCCCTTAATGATCACCTACACTGCCTAATAAAGATTACAAACTCTTTCCCCCAATCACCTGCTTGTCCCTTCCACCTCTGTTTCTTTTCCTGCTCCCTCCAGCTTCAGGTGAAGATGCACCAGCACTTCACAAGGGAAAAAAATATTTAGGGTTCAGAGAGTGCCTTGCCATGGGTCATTAGGCAAAAGCAATGGAAATTGGACTACAAAGAACAAAATATTCTAAATGACTGTTGTTTCAGCTGAATCCTATGAACTCAGAAATCCATGAAAGGCGGCTGTGCCCTCCCACAGAAGAGGGCATACAATGAACTTTCGAGGCTCCTTTTTCTCTTTCTTAATTTGACTTCATAAGCAGAAGTTTAGTTCAAAGGAAAAGGGGACTTGGAATTCTCTTCCAAGCAGAACTCCTTCATTTCCTAACAAGAGTCTTTTTTGTTTACATAGTATACTTCAGTGTCGGTAGAATACTTGCATTCATATTTCATTTTTTAAATACACAAATACATTTGTATTACCAAAAAGCTCTTAGAGTGAGGAAAGGGCCTCAGGTAGCACTGTTCCTCCCAAGAAGTCCAAAAGGAAGGGAGGCGGGGTGCTTGGGTGGCTCAGTCAGTTAAGTTTCCAGCTTTGGCTCAGGTCATGATCTCACAGTCTGTGGGTTCGGGCCCCGCATCGGGCTCTGTGCTAACAGCTAGCTCAGAGCCTGGAGCCTGCTTCAGATTCTGTATCTCCCTCTCTCTCTCCGACCCTCCCCTGTTCCCACTGTCTTTCTCTATCTCAAAAGAAAATTTTAAAAACACACAAAATTTTTTAATTAAAAAGAACAAAAGGAAGGGAAGCTAAAGATGTCACAGTCCAGATCTCTGCTCCCCCAAAAGCTTCCTCTTCAGCTGAGCTGGGTGTTCTTTACAACATGCACTGCTCGGCACCCTGGAGACAGTGGTAGGGGATGGCCTCCCTTAGAGCAGCCACGTGAGGTCTCCCAGCCTCTGAAAGGATGGCAATCTTACAGAATTCCTGCCTTATGCCTGAGAGATAACAGGCAGTATATACATTTGTCTCTGCACCTGTCCCTGGCACAGAGTTCCTAAACCCCTTCTAATTTCCTAAGTGATAAGAGCACTAGGAGCATGTCTTATTCTGTGAAGACGACTCGGAGTGGGCTCCTGGATGGGTGCTGCTCACCAGAAAGAACAAACCATGATTAGAGGCTTGGAGGTTGCAGTCCCATCCCCCATCTTCTAGAGAGGGGTGAAGGCCTGGAAATGGAGGAAATAATTCATCAGGTGCATGTGAGGAAGCACCTGTAATGTCCCAATAGCGCAGGGCTCCGAGGGCGCCCATGCAGCGAGCACATCCACGCTGAGGGTGATGCACCCAAACTCCACGGGGACGGCGCTGCTGCGCTCAGGACCCGCCCACCTCACCTGTGTATCCCTCCAACTAGTTGTTCATCTGTATCCTTTATCATATCCTTTACTAAACTCTGAAACATAGGGAGCTGTTCTCGGAGTTCTGTGAGCTGCTCCAGCAAATTAATCAAATCTAAAGAAGAGATCCACAGCCGGTGAGTGACAAGAGTCCCTCTTCATCCACAGCTAGACGCTGAGACTCCTGATGGGAGTCCTTCTCAAGCTGAACCTCCAAACCGCCCTGTGGAGCCACAGGAGCTGCTGTAGAGGATGAGGTACAGACACAGAAGCTTCCTGAGAGCAGCTATGCTCCCTGCAAGGCCTCATCGTGTATGTGCTTGGTGTCGTCCACACAGCAGGCCAGGCACAGCTACCTGGCTTTTATGGACTGGAGCTTCACCACAGCCATCAGTACCCTGTCTGTGAGAGCCAGATCACCTTCTCCACAATGTGCAGGGGCGCTCTGCCTCTCCCTAAATATTCACATGGGATGGATGTAGACCAAATTTCAAGTCATTCCTAAAAGAAAGCTGAAAAGTCATTCTTCTTTCCCATCACAAAGTTCAAAACTTGCTCTGATATATACACAAAATCCTAGAGTGATGGCAAAAATAATATTATAAACTCTTCTTGCTTTCAATAAAGAGTAAAAATAAAAGTGAAAATGAGGAACCCTGAGAGGAAATTAGGAACCAATACTAAAGGGCCTGCTTCTTTGACAAGTGGACCAAAGAGGTATAGAAAAGATACAGGATTGAAAGAGATGATATCACAGATCTGGCCCATGGGTTCCAATTCCAGGCAATTCTGGAGAGTGATCATGGCTCCACCTCTCCCTGGGGTTGGCTGAGGCTTTTGTCTGCCTGCATCACAGCTCAACATCCCTGCCCAATCCTGCTGTCTCTCTCTAGAGATGTTTATCTCAAGAATAGTCCCTAACCAGTGTCCCACATGCTAAATTCAATGTGAGTCAGCTGTCCAGGGAACAATGCCTGTGACCAATGATGTCAGACAGTGACACAGGCCAGATAGTCATAATGACCTTCATAGGCAAAAGGTGTTCACTTTCCAAAATGAGCAGGCACAGAATGATGGCAGAAATAGGGATCTGTGACAATAGACAATTGATCACATATTATTGGAAATTAAATCAATGCAAACACTTAGAAAACTTGTCTCTATTACTGGAAAACTCTAGGTCAGGTGAGCGGAAGCTTAGAGTCACTGCTTCTGACTCAATTCGTTGACCTCAGCCAGTTCAACATCTCGGGTAAGGCCAGTCAAAGAAGGATCCCGAAGTTTTGCCGGAGATATACTGAGCAAATCTTGCTTCCTTATTTTCCTGGAGCAAATTCAGGACTCAGGGCCTGAGCTCAGAATGTCCCTTCTCTGCACTGATGAGGAATCTCTCTGCTAGGAGGAGACAAGGGGGAAAGGCCGTGCTCCAGTGGGTGGAGAAGTAAATATTTCTCTGTGCTTAGTGTTTAGTGTTTTTGAGATATTAGAAGCGATAAAACTGACATTTCATAGGTAAATATTTGGTTGGCTTTGATGGTTCCAGAATTTTCTTCTGGAGTGTTGCATTGACAGAATACGTTATGAATATTCACATTCAAATCATACCTCTCATTTAAAGAATAGACAGTTTCAATAATGATATCACGTGACGATCAAACAGATTAGTGTCTTCTAGTATTCTTTCCTCTCTCTCTCTCTCTCTCTCTCTCTCTCCCGTGAATCAAGCTATCCTATAGCCAACAAGCAAACATACAAATAAACAATCTATCTCAGACAGCGGGAGAGTATTTTTTTAAATGACAAGAAAGTTGTGGGATTTAATGAGCCTTCTCAAGTTCCATCCCTCATGGGAGAGACTTTCAGGTTGGAAATGCAAATTTTTACGGAGAGTAAAGAGTTCATAAAAGTAGAGAGGTGATGAGGTGAGCTGGGGTCAAAGGAAACTTCTGTCTCGCTTTTCCCTATTAGACTGCAGTGGTTTGGTCTCTCAAGGGAGTAGCATCCTTATGTAAGGATGCAGGTCTGATCCGGCCTTCCCGGAGCCGGTCGCGGTACACCGCAGCGGCGGAAACGCGCCCAGCAGGCGGCTGTGGCGGGGGGCGTTCCCCCCGCCGGCCGCAGGTCCGATCCAGCCTTCCCCTGTACTTAAAGGAGGGACAACTCCTGCCGCGCCCAATAGGGGGAGGACAGTTGAAACCGTTGGCCTCTCTAGAGGTGGGCCTAGTCACACCCCACGTGGGGCGTCCTGGGCCCACTCTGATTGGTCAGTGCTCGGGGTGGTGTGACTGGCTCCCACACCTGCCAGTATTGATGGGGGGTAGGGATTGGATCACTCCTATAACTGCCCCTCCCAAAAGGTATAAAAGGCCCTGCCCTGTCGTTGGTCCCGGCGCTGCTCGCTCCACGTGACCAGCAGGTCGGTTGGGGAAGGTGAGCCCAAGCTTAAGCTTGAAATAAAGGCCCTTTGCTTTTGCAGGCGTGACTCGGTCTCCCTGGCTCTCTGGTGTTTGTTCTGGGGTGATTTGGGGCGATTTTAAAAACTTGGGCACAACATAACACTTAGAAGAATAACCTTCACAGGCAACATAAGACTTTGCTCCCAGCTCTCCATAGAATTCAGATGAATCTCGGGTATCTCTACAAAATGCATTTCCTTATTTATTTCAAGGAAAAAGAAAAAAAAATTACAATATTGGGAAGTAATTCACATTACCCAGGTAGAGTCAGGGATGTGAAGACTCTAGAACATTGCAGCTCATAAGTGACCTGCTTCACATGGTTGAGAAGTCACTTATAATGTCAGAGGATCAACATATTCATAGGTATATATATGTGAGCTACTTGTGGCCAGAATATTCATCTGTGAGTTTGTCCTCTAGTGGGTGACACTTTGCAGTTACTTAGAAAAGGTGACCAGTTTCACCCAGGTCCCATGAGTCTGTTCAACAGGCCTGAAGCTGGCAATGCCCCCTCTGCTGGAGGGCTGGTCTCAGGTCTCCTGCAGGAAAGCTCCCCTTGCATCAGAAAGAATTTGCACTGGGAACTCAGTCAGGACACAGGCTTCTGTGTGTCTTTCCTCTTGGCCAAGGCAGGATGAGTTTGAGCTGCTCCAGTGGATAAATTGTTTAGATCAAAGTCGACAGACTGTATACCAGCATCATACTCCCCACCCCACACACTCTGCCCCAGGATAATGGACTCACACAGTGATATCAAGAATCTGTCTTCCCAAGGAACACAAATCACACCCTGACTTCCTGGGTCATGGATCCTAGTGAACAGCCTGCAGCACAGAAACCAAACTACATTGAAAGCCCCCTGGGAAGGTCCTTGCTCATTCAGTGGATGGTGGCCAAGACCTCGATGCCTGGAGTCCTGCTTGCCTCCTGGACCTCATGGAGGTGCTTCTACACCGCTTATAGGTGCTATTATCCGTGTGTAATGTACATGCCCTGCGCTGATGGGCTCTGTTTTATGACATAGGGTATGACATAGTTTATAAATACACAGGAAGAAAGATTCTTCTTTGGAATTAGGAACCCTCTTCCTTCAGTCTACAGGTAGTATAAGAAAAATTTTATTTTTATTTTTATTTTTTAATAGTTTATTGTCAAATTGGTTTCCGTATAACACCCAGTGCTCTTCCCCACAAGTGCCCTCCTCCATCACCACCACTTGCCTTCCCCCACTCCAGCTTCCCCTTCAGCCCTCAGTTCGTTTTCAGTATTCAATAGTCTCTCATGATTTGCGTCTTTCTCTCTCCCCCACTCTCTTTCTCCCTTCCCCTCCCCCTGGTCCTTCATTAGGTTTCTCCTGTTCTCCTGTTGGACCTATGAGTGCAAACATATGGTATCTGTCCTTCTCCACCTGACTTATTTCGCTTAGCATGACACCCTCGCAGACGTATAGGAAAATTTCAAAGCCATTTCCTGATCATGAAAGAATTTGCATAAGATTTTACATTTCCTGGATATTTTGAGACAAGAAATTTTGAGATAAGCAAAACCAAACAGAAAAGGAGACTTTTAAAGTTTTCAGGTTAAGTTTTGTAGGAAATAGTAATACTCTGAAACTCAAGCATTCGAAAGACTACTTTGTGAAACATTTCAAAACTGAAACAGAAAAAAGAAACATGACAGATGAATAATTTTCAGTAATTTTCCACATTTTGATGTTTCACATATGACAATGTGTGATGTCATTTAAAAAATTTTAATGTTTTTATTTATTTGTGTGTGTGTGTGTGTGTATGAGAGAGAGGGAGAGACAGAGAACAAGCAAAGGTGAGGCAGAGAGAGGGGGAGACACAGAATCAGAAGCAGGCTCCAGGCTCCAAGGTGTTAGCACAGAGCCGATTCAGGGATCAAGCTCATGTACCATGAGATTATGACCTGAGCTGAAGTCAGACACTTAATTGACTGAGCCACCCAAGGGCCCCATGATTCTTTTCTTTTTTTTTAAGTATACTTCACACAGTGTTACATAATGGAGCCTGCTTCAGATTCATAATCTAACATCTGTAATGAGTAGCTCTTCAAACCATCTTAAGATTTATAACATTATGTTGCATTTTTCCTTTTTTTTTTTGTCTTTATTCTTTTCATTTTCAATTGCTTATCTTTCTAATTCATTCACTACAAGGATTGATCAGGAGGGCTGGAAGTGTGAAGAGTAAAATTCAGGATTGCATTGGCTAGCACTATAAATAAAGATCAATGAAGAAAACACACAACACAAAAGAATAAATTAAATGCCAATAGTATAATATGGAAAATGGTCTATTATATTTTTATTTCTGTCACATTATGTCATCAATCAGAAACCGGCGCCCTCCACAGAGTTCAGGCTTTACTTTTTTTTTTTTTCTTGAGAGAGTGAGAGACAGTGCCCTTGCTAGTAGGGAAGAGGCATAAGGAGAGATAGGGAATCCCAAAAGGCTTCACGTCAGTGCAGGGCCTGAAGTGGGACTCAATCTCACAACCCTGGGGTCATGACCTGAGCCAAAATCAAGACTCCAACACTTGACTGACTGAGCCACCCAAGTGCTGCAAGGTTTACTCTCAATACACATTTACACAATATCTCTTCCTACCTTGGTACAAAATCTTATTCCTAGAAAATTTCTAGAAGTTATTCACATTAACCTATATTGTGTAATCATGTCTACAATTGTATGTATTCAGCTTTCTTTTTCAGTTCAGTATAACTTGAGGTTAATTTACCTGAGATCTAAAAAACCACAAATCTATTCTTCCAGTTTCTCCAGGGTTTTGTTTACAGGATTGTGACTCTCTTTGTGATGTCACCTGAAGCTGACACGTTTCTCACAAACGATTCAATATGACATACGTCAGGCTGTCACAGGAAGGATCATCAGGTCCTGTTCCTGTTTTCATGAAGGATGGTTGGTAAACTGATGTCCCCAGCAGCTCTGAACTCGCCTCCGATTCCACAGTGAATGCTGTTAAGCGAAGACCCAAGAAAATGTCACTCATAGACACAAGTTACACCCAGACATTAAAATAGTTGTCCCGGGTTTTGCTATTCTCACATAGATAATCTGTTTTTGAACTCATTGACTGATGGCTAACATAAAAACCAGTGAGAGACTCGGCTTCTCACACAACGCTAACTAGAAACCAGAACCTCTGACAGACACTGGTTATACCTGATGAGAAAGCCTCCATACAGGAAAGGATTTTATATGTACCAAAGGGAAAAAGGAGGGGGCACTTGGGTGGCTCAGTTGGTTAAGCAACTGAGTTTGGCTCAGGTCGTGATCTTGCCTTTCCTGAGTTCACGCCCTGTGTCGGGTTCTGTGCTGACAGCTCAGAGCCTGGAGCCTGCTTCAGATTCTGTGTCTCCCTCTCTCTCTCTGCCCCTCCCCCACTTGTCCTTTCTCTCTCTCTCTCTCTCAAAAATAAATTAACATTAAAAGAAGAAAATGACAATTAATAAAATAAAATATTTCAAAGTAAAACATTATTCACTCTGTCCAATCAGTTTAGAAAGTGCTTCCCTTAAGAAATCTCTTTGATTTGGGAGGTATATATCATCTACATATCATATGGTGTGTGTGTTGTCTGTCTGTGCCACCTGTCTACTTACATCCAGGGTGAGAGAGATGAATATGACAGGGTACACACAGATGTAACAGATGGTCACCACAAACTGCACACTCACGGCCTGAAACACGAAATTCTTCTCCTTTCTTATTCCCCTAAGTAGGGCTACTGGTTCTCTACCTGAGATGAGAGACTCTTTTCTCCCTGTCAAGTTCTTTCTACTTTCATCTTCCTGTAGAGCATAACTCACAAGGACCGAGGGTGAGTTTAATTCATTATTTAACCATTATTAAATTGTCTTGAACCATTAACCTGGAAACAGCAGATATATCAGAGGCTCTAGAACTCTCTCTTGTTCATCCTGTGGTTTGGAGATACTCGGCTGATCAGCCGGAGTAGGGCATGCCCTTTCGTCCTGGACATTAGCTGAGAGAAATCCAAGCAGGAAGGTCATTCATCTGCCAGAAACTGCCTCAGGACACTCAAGTCCACATCTTCAGGGTCTCTGGAGCTTTCTCAGAAGGACGGGGCTATGTGCACTTTGTCTTCCCAGACACTTAGATCCTTCTTCCCACTCAGCAGTAAGGAATTTGTCTCTGTTGGTTTCCCTCCAGCACAGAAGACATTTGAAGGGACTTTGCTCACAGGAGAGGTGTGTGTGGCCCTGTCTTTGGCTCTTTCCACTCTCCACACCCACCAGGGGATTTGTATGTTGTCCCCTGGGGGAGGACGTGCCCTCTGACATAAAGCTCAGCTCTGTCCTTCTCGTTACCTGTCAGGACTCATCAGTTCTGCTTCTCACAATGAGGTTCCCTGCTCAGCTGCTGGGGCTGCTGGTGCTCTGGATCCCAGGTGAAGGCGGAGGGGGGTGAGACAGGAGCACGGGGGTGGGGGCAGAGCACTGGGGGCGCTACTGCTCCCCATGTGTATTCTGGCCACAGATGGCACAGCCCTCCAGCAAGGGGAATTTAATTGGGGCCCTGGAAAATCCAGAAGAAACTGAAAGGAACAAGGAACAGTGCTTTAGTGAGAAGCTGGACAAGAAAGTGGTCACTTTGTGCCTGCAATTCTTGGGTTATCTTTAAAATTGTAAATATTTAGAGTATAAATCATATCACAAAAAAACGATTTACCCTGAACTACAAATAACTTAAGATCATAAAAATGGCTCATAATATTTCTGCATGACCTTCGGTTCTCTCTCATTATTTTAAGATCTAGTGGGGATGTCGTGTTGACACAGAACTCACTGTCCCTGTCACCCTTGGACAGCTGCCTCCATCTCCTGCAGGTCCAGTGAGAGCCTTCTCTACAGTGATGGAGACACCTATTTACGTTGGTTCCTGCACAAGCCAGGCCAGTCTCCACAGCGCCTGATCTATCTGGTTTCCATCAGGGACTCTGGGGTCCCAGACAGGTTCAGTGGCAGCAAGTCAGGGACAGATTTCACCCTGACAATCAGCAGGGTGGAGGCTGAAGACATTGGAATTTATTACTGCATGCAAGGTACACACGAGCCTCCCACAGTGGTTCAGCCCCAAACACAAACCTCTCTGTCTGGCGCGTCACCACCCTCCACACGTGTTGCCTGAGTGGGGAGCAGACACAGCAGAGTCTCCGTTGCCCTGAGAGGCAAATGCTGGAGACGTCAGGGCATCATGTGCAGCTGAGGGCTCTGGACCATGTATTGGCCCCTCAGCTGCACCAGCCCAGCACGGCATGACCCGCACGGGGACGGAGGTGATGGTCGTGCCCTCTGAGCAGTACGAGGGAAGGGAGAGCAGACCTGCACCCCATCCACACCCTCCCCGCCTGTGTGCATGGGTCAGGGACATTGAGTCAGCTGAAGAGTCAGCAAATGGAGACATATGTGTTACGACACAACTTGGATACATTTTGGGACAAACAAATTTTGGTATATTTTGTATTGTTAATACAATACAATCATATTTGGTATTGTTCAGGATTATTATTTTTATTTTCTCACTTTCTGAACCTCTTCTTTACAAGTTACACTAACCCCTTTTTTTCTGTGTTCTCTAGACAGCATTACATACACACTATTCCCACAGCAAAAATGGCTGAGAATGATTACTAAAAGCCTTTGGTGTTTTTGCACCAAAATATACTTTTATAAACTCATAGCACATAAGTGCCCCTAATCCTATAAAGGAGATGTGGTTTATATACACAATTGGATTTTACTAAGCAACAAAGAACAGAATCTTGCCATCCTGGACAACATGGACAGACCATGAGGGTTTGATGGGATGTGAAATAAGTCAGAGAATAACAAATGCCGTGTGATTTCATTTATTTGTGAAATCCGAAAAACAAAACTCACACACCAACTAAACAAAAGCAGACCTGACCCATGAATACAGAGAACAATCTGGTGGTTGACACAGGGTAAGGAGATGGAGTGGGCGGGGAGAGCACAAAAAGGCCGAATGGGAGTGGAAGGTACAGGCTTCTAACCCCGGAATGACTCAGTTGCACAGGGAACATAGTACTGACACTGTAAGAGCGGAGTAGGGACACAGACGGTAGCTGCACTCATGGCGGGCCTGGCCCTGCATACAGACTGTCACATCGCTGTGTTGTGCACCGGAAACCATTGTAACATTGAGTATCTACTCTACTGCAGTAAAACAACAACTACACACATGCACGCATATGCGTACACACAAAACAACCCAATCCTAGAAGGTTTTACTTGTCTCTATTCCCTTTTTCCAAGAGAAAAACGGAGTTCTAGGAATTTCGAAATGGGTTCTGAGGGCTCAAACTAACCTGAAAGAGGCAGAGCACAGAATGCACATCATGTAGCAGAGGAAGGATGCAGAATGATATGGATTTTTTTCCAAAAGGTAACATGTTAAGACCATTTAGCCTAAATATTACTTGTGAAATGACACATTTGGGACTCTAATGCCAACCAAGGTTTCATGGCACAGACAAATACATTAACTTAATAGCACATGTTCTTATCTGAAAATAAATCTGAATTGTATATTCTGTTGAAAATGCATAGAAATCAGGACACAGGGTGGCACATTTGATAAGTGTCCAACTCTTGTTTGGGGCTCAGGACACAACCTCAAGGTTCGTGAGATCAAGCCCTGCATCAGGCTCTGTGCTGACAGTGTGGAGCCTGCTTGGGATTCTCTCTCTCTCTCTCTCTCTCTCTCC